>JARLTB010000160.1:0-75000 GCA_030141615.1 Unio pictorum | reverse complement strand
GAATCAACTGTATATTAGATACATAAAGAGCACTTTAAATGATTGCATCTTCATTAATCTAGGCCACCAATAACATTTTCAGTTCGCTTATCATTATAATTCTATAATATGAAAAATGAAAAAGATGTTGTGGGTACCACTTTTTCTTATAGCAAACCTGTACTTGAATGGAACATGCGCTTTGTATGGTCGCAATTTCTAATAGCGACGTACAATATAGTATATACAATTTGTTAGTCATAGGTACATTGATATTAAGCAAGTCAATTATCTGTCGCGGATATTGCATTGGTTTAAAAGTAATTTTATTAATATTAATTAAATTAATATTTAAAAGCTCTTTAATATATATTAAATAACTTTGGTCACTGTATAGTATATGTTCCCAGTTGAATAGTCCAAATCGATTAGGGGTATGAACATCGTCGTCAGAGTGTGCTGTGAAAAGATATAATGTTCTACATGACCATGTATTTTCTTACACGTTTTCACATTATCATCTGAATTGTAATATGCATGCATTTGTCAATGGTATGATACTT
Source organism: Unio pictorum (assembly GCA_030141615.1). Classification (NCBI taxonomy): domain Eukaryota; kingdom Metazoa; phylum Mollusca; class Bivalvia; order Unionida; family Unionidae; genus Unio; species Unio pictorum. Next base: position 74,458 of record JARLTB010000160.1, on the reverse strand, counting down.
ATTCACAATGTTTGAATCATATTGTTTCATAAGTGACTTTACACAGCACAATAATATATATGTATTATATTTATTACATAACTTATCAATGTGAAACTTTTGAACTTCTCGAAATTAGTTTCCATCAGGAATATGTGACTATCGTGCACAAACTGTGTTATCCACGTTTATTGGAGGAGATAATTGTACAATATCCTAATAGTATTTCAAAGACAATTGCTGACACATAGCAAGATTCTTATACAAGAAAAAATGGGTGTGAATACCAAAATATGTGTAGGGAACTAGATTTATTTTTTTTTATATTTGTTCACTAACAGCAATTTACACAGAATCGGAATAATTAATTCAAGTATGCAATTTATTCATTATGTTTAGTAATATCTTTTTTTCCTTCCGGCATAAACGATCTTTCATTTTTATTTCACCTGTTACATGCTATACTAAACAGTTAAAACAGCATGGAAATGTTCAGTTTGATAAAGATTTTGTGTTAAACATGTAATTTTAGATTCTCTCAACAGTTCTTGTTTATTTCAGTTGGTATTTAGATTGATATGGTTTATATCCATGTCTTCTATTTGTTATAATACGTAAAAATTGGAAATTCTATGTGTATTGTGCCTTTAAGGAAACTGATGATCAATTTAGACCTTGCAGCAAATATGATCACGTTATCGAAGGGGCTGTATGTCACTCCATTTAGAGAATATGTTGATTTGATTCCGACTCCCTGCAAGATTATATCCCGTACGCTGAATTGGTACACGAAGTTATCCATAGAGTCTACAACCAGCATGAAGATGTCCTTCATAGGATTTAACTATGATACATGAAATAAATATTTGATGTGAAACATTGTTATATTATGCATGGATTCAACACAAATCTGATAGCCGATATTTTAATTTTGAATTTAAATTATCCTCTTTAAGTTGTAGGTACATACAGTTTTTATAATGAGTCAGGAAGGCGGGTATATGCTTTTATTTATTTCAAACGGTTATGGTGGTTAAGCTACCGAAACCATCACCATGTATAGTTATCTAAACAAGATGTATTGATGATTATAAGGGAAGCATAGTCATTATTCGCGATCATATCATAACTATCATAACCATATTCACATAAAATAAATAGTACATATTGTGGGGGTGGGGTGGTATTCGAGGAAATTACCTACGATATTTTCTTAGAAGGCCACTATTTAGATGTTCATTTAATTATAAGATGTCTCTTTCCATCGGTCTGTATGTATTTCATCGCATCTAGTGAATAAACATTAATATAATACAAACTGACTGTATGCCTCTTTGTATTTATGCCAACAATATCGAAGAGCGATGCATCTATATGCCTTTTAGTTTTATTACATGATGTATAGCTTTTTCCGTCTGCTGGCAGCCAAAATCCAATTCGGCAGTCACTTAATCTCGTTTTGCCATTGGGAATGCAAATGAACTCGCAATTTCCATTATTATTAAAGCATAGCCCAGGAAAAAACATTTACAATAAGCATGTATATAATAGTGTTATATATATATATATATATAACCGTTTTCTAAACCAGTTCTCGAATCGACATTTATCCTTTTCTGGATCTTGACAGCAAACATAGTATAATCTGAAAGACTTCTTATCATAATCCCATTATAACCATGCATCAGATAGTATGTATTCATGTATCTGACCATAACTAAGTAGAACATGTGAATTTGAGAATGAAAATGGTAATAGTTTAGTGTCAGTCAAACGTTTGTCACACAGCTATGACATTTACCATAGACCCATGATGATAATCTTAGAACGTAGAACGAACTAAAACGCACCCCGTTACTGATCACTGCCATATCACCTTGGTCGTTTTAGATTTGATTCTAAGATTCTGCCAATGTGGGTATGTGATAAAGCTTGCCAATAATTTCTCGTAGGTCGGTGTTTCTCACTGGGGATCTTGAATCCGTGATCTTCTTCCATCATTAATACTGGACGCCATTTATATCATAGCGTGTGCTGAAAAAAATGGAGTTAAACAATACTACTACTACTACTATCTCCGTTGATTACGCAACATCTTACCACCAAAGCCTTAGCTTTACAAAATATGGATACGGAACGTGAGCCTAAGCGATGGATGAGATCTTTTAGGGTGCCAGAATAAATCATCACGGATTCTCGGGCGAAATTAGCCTCTGACATCATGGATGTAATATGTAGGTTGTTTCCATCAAACAGAAGGAACTGTACACCAACGCATTAGATGTGCAATGGACTGGTATAGTTGTTTAATTTTACCTTGCAACATATGCAACGGAAAATATGTTTTGAATGCCCGAAAAATTCGTAAGGCTTTTTCAACTCGGTTATCCTCTATTAACATGATGTACCATAATAAAATATATAGTATTCAACAATTGAATTATAGCACGGACGAACCGTTCGAGTCCAGATGCTGATACTAAATAACTTTGGACAGGTGTTTTGACACAATTGCATATGTTGGTTTTCGATCTCAATTTGACTGATTTCAAATTATTATCATCGGAGTTGACTAACGGAGATACCAATATGGAATAAAATTAATAATCGTATTTAGATATATGCTGTCGTTGATGCCAAAGGTCATAAACGTTAAATTCGTCCAATTGTTCAGTACTTAAACTACCACTACGTGTATGAATACAGTGAACTGTTAAACCTGTGTTTAATACTAAACTAGGTTTGACCTTTGCTTGGTCAGCTTGTTGTGATTATATACTTCTAGTTACCCTGTCATATAAACTGCCGGTAGCAGTTGGTAAGATAAGTGTTGTTTGCACTTCAAATATTCTTTAGTACCAACACATCATCGCCTTTTTTAAATGCAATTATACTATAGACTATTCAGCTACTTCACAGATATGTAGGAAAGAATAGTTTAGGAATCGTATGTTAGTACATGTATCAACGTATTCCTTCTAAACTCGTGAACATTCAACCGTAATATTCCAATACGAAATAAGAAAACAGTCAGGCATGACTGGCAATATCAGGCAGTAAGTATATACAACTACGGCACCCATTTGCATTGAAATTTCCAACGAAAGAGACATAAAGCCCCTGGAGCAAACATTCATTAGTATCATATTCAGCTCTGATACTACTTTACATTGAATTTGACGAAAAAAGACGTTACACCCTAAATTGCAATATGACAACTCTTTGCAAATACCCAAGATTTTATTTGAATGTATCCACATCGGTGGAGTAGAGGTGTGAACCTTGCAACTTTTAGTGGAGTCTGTTTCTCAAACCCGGACTTCATACGAACCCAAAAAATACACACACATACCAACATATACACATGTATGTGGAAGGAGTGAACCCTACAACTTTTAGTGGAGTATATTTGTCAAACCAAGGCTTCCAACGAAAACACAAATACACATACAAATACATGTATTTGGTGGTGAATCAGACAACTGTATAGAGGTGTATATTTTCTAAACCATGGCCTCTTACGAAACCGAAAACATAACTTTCGAGACGCATATATGTTTTCGCGCCTTCGATGCTGCTACAACTTAAATCATATCAAATAACATCAATGGTAGGATAATCTGTAACAACTAGATGAGCTCAAGAGCTACTAGCTGCGATTAAGATATCTATACCCATCCGTGATTATGTATGAGATTTATATCGTGCACATAATATATCAAACATTGAATAATATGTAATAGAAGGTTGAACTTCTGCACCTTTGTTGATCAGTAAAAGTGCTTTAAAATATCCTAGGACATCGTATACTGGTACATCATTGAGTGTATACATCGTCGATACTCTTGTGGAAATATCATTGAGTGAGTTAATACGACACGAAAGTTTGACATTATCCATGACCAATAGCTTCTGGGACGAGAAAATTAATCATTGTATTTGAATTAAATCTTTGGACAAAATTGGAAATGCAAGAAAATTGAGATTATGTTATTTCATTATAAGTAGATGCACACAGACATAATGAGTAGTGAAAAGCATTACAATGATTCATACGAATATATTACGTCCAAATTTGTATTGGACAATACGGGAGTTAAATACAGGAATAATTAACATAATGTCTGGTAAAAGTAGTTGTGAGACCTTAAAAAGAAAAATATTACATGTTTTGGTCCCACAACCGATCTATGCTAATTTAGATTTTATCAAACAGTACATGTTAGATAAGCTGTAGTTTTTCAGCAATACTGTTTTAGTTCTCAAATTAAATAACAACATTATCCAATGGGTATTTTGTTTGAGATTTATATGACGAAATTAATTTTAAACAACTCAAATCATTAAGCTAATTACATCACGACTAGATGATATCACCGCCACCTGAACCGTTGTTGAAATTCAGCAATGCACCATCGTTAACACATAAGTTCTATCTGCAAGGGATGAAATACATTGAGACCTTATATCAAGTTAACCCGGCAGACGTGGCATTATCATATGAAGAACAATAACACAATCTAACCATAAAACATTACAATAAAAATTCCTGAAATGAAACCGATGATGACTGTGACAAAATGGCCCATTATATCAGCAATTACATATTTGAGGTAAAAGCTGAATGTCATATCATGACATCATACTGTGATACAGAAGCCCAGTCTAGCAGTAACTACATGAATCAGCAGTTAAGATGACCATTCTAGCTCAAGTGGCTAAATCATGTATTGCAATAATTATGCCTTTATAAAGTGGCAATCATCAACATCAGCATCAGTCTCTGGGCCATGTGTGGTCGTATGGGCGCTGTGCTGCTGAACATCTAACCAGTTACCTCCACTGGTCTTGACCAAGTGCCTATGCTTGTCTCCGTATATCGTTTTCCGACCGTGTACTGGTCCATTTTGTGATGGTGTGAGACCGATTTGTTAACTGTATATATCACCTTCTGCCACATGGGAAGCGTAGTGTATAATGTCAACAATATGACGTGGTCATAACATTTCAGCTTTCTCTTTTAGACAGTGGTGAGGATGTCTTCATTTTGGTCTACTTTGAGCTTGATGATGTTACATACTTTCCCATGTGTGGTGTGGTCCATGTAAGAAATGCAAACGATGGTTCTGTATCATCTTATATTCCGTTTTTATTTGTATTTTCTATTGCAATTCTGATGTCAAGACCCAGGCCTACCATGAATACAATACGATTGAGAAGACTATTACTCTGAATTGTTTTCATACATATATTCGTGCCTCACTAAATGAGCCTTAGCTTTGCCATAGCTACCTTTTCTTATACTGCACGTAACAATATGTGTACACCTGATCACTCTTCGCTGATTATGGAACACATATATTTGATCTGGCTCACTATATTGAATTCATGCTATCTAACTTTATTATGGGCTAAAATTTGTTTGCCACTATTTCTCATCAGTCTTTTATGTACTGTCCGACAGCCCATAAACGTCGTTTGCAAAGCGGAGGTTTGTGATATTATGCGCTCCAAGAAAGACCGTCCCACAATGGTATTACAGTGCTTATATCATAATGCGTGATACATAGATTTGAAAACAGTGGGTGACAGCAGACAGACTTCACGTACTGTTTTTTTGAACCAGTCTACTGCACAATCGTGAGCAGCTACTCTACTTGTAGCCTTGACATACAGATGATTGATGTTGTTGGTCAACATTTGAACCATGTTGTAGTTCTTCATTGTGGCCACAATGCATCATGCCACACATGATATATGTCGTGTTGTTCGCCATCCATCTATCTCCTTTACCTTTTTGCAAAGTATTGGTGGTAGCTTTATCGCTTTTAAAAGTGGAAATACTGGATGATAACATAGCTTAGTCTAGATGAAATAGTAATATCATGCGATGCAATAATTTAGTCAAGCAGCATTAACAATATAAGAAATAGCTTGGTCAAGCAGAAGTCAACGCTGATCAAATAAAATGACTTTATATAATAGTGGTACTAAAATGCAGAAGCAGCGAAGTGTAAAAAAAATCAATACGTTTCGCTCCAATGAAGTCATCATCTGACGAAAGAGCCGCATGACCTTTTGCCGTATAGCGCTGTCTAGCAGGACGTGAATGTTAGTATGTAGCTTTATCTAGCTTAATTACTAATATCATGAACAAGAAGAGCTACGCGGTAGGAAACGAGACGGAATGAGCTAAAGAGTTCAATCAGTTTGTATTCCCAATATCTCCCGTAGTCAAACCAATGGAAAGAGCAAATTATATAAATAGTCAAGTGTAGTTGAATCAGCATTAACATATGCCATCGCTCATGTATGTAGATGTGGCAATATCATATAAGAACAATACTAAGTCGGAAATGACACAATCATAATAATGACGAAATAATATAAATGAAAAATGGTCATTATGAAGCAATGCAATATATGTTTATATATACACATGGCTCCCAATTTACGGGCGACACGACACAGGTTATCGTGCGACATGCCACTACAACTTAAGTGTGCTTTATTGTGAAAGTGTATTATGTCATTGTGTAGCTGTGACGCTTAGGATTTTAATGCGGACTTTTGTGATAGATATGATATTATAATAGAATGAGATTGCAAGTTTTATGGTATAATCTCATTCGTATATTTGAATTCTCTTGTATAGGTGTCATCTGATTTACATGTTTCGCAAGTGTACAGAAAAACATATATGCCGATGGAGAGCATTATAGTATATTTTGGGACCATGGACAATGTGGTGTATTTCCATTTTTTTATCAAACTTGTTGGTGACCTTGATTTAACATCCTAATAAATGATTTGTGTTTATTATTATACACTAAATTATTGCGGTCTGGAGATATTGCCTACCTACGATAGAAACATATGTAGTCAAACAAAAATTTAATTTAAGTCATTTGAATATATAGGACTAAACTACCAGGGTTTCAGTTCAATATAAAATGAATATTTGTGAATTTTACGAATTTAATTGACAACATTGGCACATTAATATAAATTATAAATTTACGCGCCTCTTACACTATTGACGACATGTGTAGAGTTAATATATTTCGTCAAAATATCGCAATTAAGACCAGACAACTGTCTTCATAACATTGATTTAAAATACTTCGTTAATCATGAATCAGAAAATATGTTGTTGCATCAACGATAATATTTTATAAGAAAAGAATGTCCATGCAAGGTATATTTAGAACAATTTAGGTTAAATTCGTACCTTGATTCATCTAACATGATATTCAACATTACCTAGGTCATAGTAAATCTGAAGATATGACCATTTGTAATATTGCTAGATAAAGCAGAAAACGTATTTCAGTGCTTTCAAGTTGGTAAGTATACATCTTTTACTTTCTTGAAAAATAAGTTACTGGACATCCTCAAATATTAGAATGTCTCATGATTCAATTCAGCTAACACTGGTGATTCCAAACAAATCTGGGGATTTATCGAAACAAATGTATTTGGAGTTGAAAATTTAAATGGGAGAATGTGAAGTATACGTTATCTTTGCTTAAGGGACACATGTTATATTTTAAAAGATAACAATCTTTCAAGAATACGTCAAAAGTCAGAAACGGAATCTTAGAGATTATAATATTTGGTTTTAAACACCATCTATAAAAGCTCTAGCATGATGTATTTAGCATTTCAAAGGTTTTGGAACTTCCAAAAGAATTTACATTCATTTCTGTCATGTGTTTTGATATCCTCATCGAAAAACACTTTTTCGGATTTGATTATTCGACGTACCTATGCATTGTATCAACATATGTAAATGTGTATCATATCTTTATTCCGATATGTGATAATGTACGTGTGTTCAAGGCAATAAGTAATGAATTTTTCTCTAATTTGCTCGAGTCTAGGTTGAACGATGTAGCATCCATGGGGTTTGATTTGCCTGAGCTTCGGTAAAAATCTGTCTCCTTACTATTTGAATAATGTTATTGTCTTCAAAAACGAAAACTAAAATTGTATGCAGCCTAATTAGATTTATCATACTGAGTACATTCAAGCTAAGTTATTAAAAATTGAAGAGCAATCGCATGGCGTGTATATTTACTATACAAACGTCAGGTCATGACATATGCATAGTGAACGTCACATGTCCTTAACGACAATTAATAATCAAGTAGTTAATATCATTATAAACATACTTTTTTCTTTACCGTTATTTCTAAGATGTAGTATGGATAATTTGCTTCGTATTGTCACAAGCTATTTTTATAATCCCTATATTTTGATTTATCTAGATTTTTGTGTATGCTTGACTATTTGTTTCACAATAAAACTGATTTCATTTCATGGATGTATTACCAGACAGCTACAATTATTTTATGTTTTGTGTCTGACCGCAAAATGTATATTGCTAGGACCGGTTTAGAACATAAACAAAATAACTTACGTATTACAAATATAACTTATGAGCCCTAATATTTTAGGGATAACTGTGACCTCGCAGATTCTAACTTGTATGCATGTATCACTGAAACTACTGTTGTTAAAAACGGTGACACATACGATAATGTTTTTTAAACTGTAAAAACTGTGAAGATTTAGATCAGTGAAAACTGGTGGTCTGACATTTTGATTTTGAGCTATAATTACCTCAACTGGCTAAAGATGACCAAACGGTTTTTATATTTAGACTGCGATATTGTTATCAATAACGGTAATAGTGGATGGAAATGAATATCTATATAATATGTATCATCAACATCATCATCGACATCAACAACAACAACACTTGGATCTTATAAGCCTTCCATTATGTTATCTATATTACTTATATAACCTAATGGCAGCAGAGCATATGCAAACTTCTCATTGACTTTTACACGGTATACATACCCTTCTATGTTTTTCTAATTTAATATGTAATTATAAATGTTTTTATTTATAAATTTAAAATGCTGGTATTCTATTTGTTTCGGTATAATATACTGTTCTTGTTATTTTGATTTTATATTTCGCCCTTGTAAGAGTTTAAAATGTGATATATGATTCAGATTATTTGGAAATTAAAATATGTTATTTACGTTTTAGATATAATGTGCTCAATATTTCCTATTTTCAAATAAAGATGTCATACGAAGTATAGTTCAGCCCTATTACATTCTTCATAAAAATGTGTATGAAACATTCATTATTCAGGTGCTATAATTCAGTTTAAGCCTTATACATATCACCGATCCTTCTTGATAAATCTATGAAATGTAGACATCGTTTTGTCTTCGAGGTTTTTTAACTCATATGTTTTATATAGAAAACAATAACAGCTGGGCAGGAAAGAAGTATTTGAATATTTGAATTGCAGTTCTAAACTAGTGACTCTTATATAGGAATACAGTGAATGATTTTACATATATGAATACTTACACCGAAAGATCATGCGTATAAAGCACGTTCTAATGCTAAGAGTACAGTTGCGATTTCCGATCCTATAAATAAAGTGGCATGGCTATTACATATGCAATTATAGGTGGATGGTTTATATTGCCATTCAGGACAGTAAACACATATCATATGTTCAGAACAGGTGTGTCATTTAAAAAACTTACATTAATATCTAACTAACCTTACGTATTACATGATCTCTGCTATGTATGATGTCTACGTGTTTTGATGCTCTTTTTATATAACTCTTGTGAATAGACACGGACATTAAAAAAGTCGCTGCTTCATTCGTCTGCTGAGAACGACTTACATTTTTGAACATTGTACCTCTGAACAACAGATTCTTCTTTGGAACACTTAGTGAATTATGAAACAGCAGAAACCAAGATTTGCTGCGCATATATGAATAATCACCCATCTTTGGAATGTAATGACTGTAATAATGCGTAGACTAAGTAACCGTAGTATATAATTGATTGTTGTAATTATGTTAATGAAAGTTTAAATTATGTCGGTTCGTTGGCGGGTATTGTTTACCAATCTTGTAGTTAACATATTTGGTTAACGGTTGACTCCAGCTTCGCACTCGATCAGCTAAGAACAAATCATTGCCCATTTAATATATATCTGGTATGGTATGGTGTATTTGGTGACCACAACACAGTGTTATCACTCTGAATGTTTAAAATCAGGCAGTCATATTCACATGCGTTCACTTAACAGTTATCAAAATTAAGGAAGATGTTTACACAGAGTGTTACATGTTGCTAGAAAAATCCAAAGCCTAAATTTAGGAAGGAATATAATATGGATAATAATATGAATATAATATGGATAATATGGATATAATGTACAAATGTCTTACCTAAAACAATTTAAATTGCTTTGGTAAAATTATTAAAATTGAAAATTAAAATGAAAATTATTAAAATTGAAAATTAAGTGAGATGTCTTTACGTCAATGGTCCAAATACCAAACGTATGTTATCAGTTAGTGCGTAATTTCTAAATATTGTAGGAAGATATATAGAGTATTCAGATATTGTCCATAGTATATAGTACGCACAGCACAGATGCATCTTTTACAGTGGATATAAAATAGTAAACATCATTACGTGTATGCCACGTAACCTACATAGAGGTGAACAAGGGACATGGAAAGGTAAGTCACATATTGTATGTATGAAAATGCTTGTTGGAAAGTAGGGAATGTTTTACAAAAGGAACGTTGCAATAATTACAACCACTCATTGAAACAAATAAGTGTATTTTTTCTCATACACATAATGATATAAATATAGATTCTTAAAAGTGGGAAAGAGGAAAAACATGAAGAAATAGTACATCTACGTTACATTTGTACACTTAGAACACACACCTTTGGGTAAATTAAGGGATCAGTAAGAATGTGCTACGTAAACGATTTGCAGAAGCGTCATTAAAGGGGTAGGAACGGATACATACCGTGTACATTTTTCACGCATACTAGTAATTGGTCGATCAAAACTCTTCTTTATGGAACAGACGAGGATTAAGAAGGGTTACATGTATACTTATCAAATTAATAAAAATATATTAGGTCGAAACTAATATACATATATTAGGCCATGGCCTGCTTGCTTCACTGGGTGCGTGGAGCTTAGTGAACCATCTCGACAAGCAGGCCAAACAACTCTGCACCAAGCAAGATACAAAGAAGAAACAAGAAGACTCCAGCTCTTCCTTTCGCAAGCTGCAACATCAGAACCTTGTGCCATGGACTCACCACTGACCTGCAGAAGATCAACGACGCACAGAAGACTGCCGCCATTGACACAGAACTCTCCCGACTGAATTTCGACATTGCCTGTCTTCAAGAGACTCGACTGGCCGACAGCGGTACCATCAGGGAAGCCAACTAAACCTTCATCTGGCAAGGAAAATCATCAGACGAAACCAGTCAGCATGGTGTCGGCTTCGCTGTAAAGAACAGCCTCGTCGATCTTCATTTAGCCTTCATCATCAGGCACGGAAAGGATCATTCCCCTCCGGCTATCAACATCCTCAGGCCCAGGCAACATCTTCAGCGTTAATTCTCCAACCCTCTACTCAAACCCAGAAGAAAAAGACCAGTTCTACAAGGCTCTGGATCAAGCAATATCAAACATCCCCAGTACCGAGGGCCTCTACCCACTAGGAGACTTCAATGCGCGAGTGGGAGCTAACTACGAAGCATGGCCCACCTGTCTCAGCCCGCACGGAAGAGGCAAAATCAACGAGAATGGCCAGCGACTGCTGGTGATGTGCTGCACTCACAGTTTATGTGTGACCTACACCTTCTTCAAATGCAAGGAGATCAATCAGGTATCATGGAGACACCCACGTACCCGCCACTGTCACCAGCTAGATCTAGTCATCACCAGGCGCGCGGAACTAGCCAGCGTCCTTTTCACCCGCAGCTACCACAGTGTCGACTGCGACACAGACCACTCCCTTGTGGCCAGCAAGGTGCGAATAATACCCAAGAAACTGCACCACGCAAAGAAGAATGGTCGCACACGTATCAACACCTGTTTTACAAGCAATCCAGAGAAGACACAGCAGTTCATCTGCAAACTTCACGAGGCTCTCACCAAAGAGACACCTGATAACACCATCGACTCCAAGTGGTTCCAGCTCCGAAACACTTTGTACAACTCAGACATTACTGCCTATGGGAAGAAAGAGCACAAAATCACAGACTGGTATGAGGCCAGCTGGGAGGAGATGGAACCTGTGCCTGAGGCGAAGAGGAAAGCTCTCCTGGCTTACAAGGCTGTGCCTAGCCTTGGTACATTACAGACCCTCAGGACTGCCAGAAAAAATACTCAGCAGACCGCCCGTCACTGCGCTAATACCTACTGGCTGATCCTCTCTGCACCAGTATACAGATAGCAGCCGACACCGGGGATGCAAAGGGCATGTACGAGGGTATCAAGAAGGCAACAGGCCCTCCCACCTCCAAGATCGCCCCACTCAAGTCTAAGACTGGCGAAATCATCAAAAGACCAGGGCAAACAGCTGCAGCGCTGGGTTGAGCACTATCTTGAGCTGTATGCAACCTAAACGTCGTCACGGACACCGCCCTAGACCCCATCCCAGACCTGCCAGTCTTGGAGGAACTATACACACCACCCACCCTGGAAGAGATTAGCAAAGCCATCGATTGCCTCGCTTGTGGGAAGGCCCCTGGGAGTGACGGCATTGCGCCTGAAGTCCTAAAGATAGGGAAACCAGCACTAATCCAGCCTCTGCACGAACTCCTCTGCCTCTGCTGGGGACAAGAACACATACCCCAGGACATGCGAGATGCAAACATTGTCAATCTATACAAGAACAAAGGAGACCGCAGTAACTGCAACAACTACCGGGGCATCTCTCTTCTCAGTATTGTTGGAAAGGCGTTCGCCCGTGTCGTCCTGGCGCGCTTGCAGACCCTAATAACCCGAGTCTACCCCAAGTCCCAGTGTGGCTTCCGAGCAGGCAGGTCAACTGTAGACATGATCTTCTCACTACGACAGCTGCATGAGAAGTGTCGTGAGCAGCAGATGCCCCTCTACATTGCCTTCATAGACCTGACCAAGGCATTTGACCTGGCCAGCCGGAGCGGACTCTTCAGGATCCTTAAGAAGATAGGCTGTCCCTCCACGACTGCTCGCTATCATAACATCGTTCCACGAGAACATGCACAGCACAGTGTGCTTTCAACGGCGCAACATCAGAGGTCTTCCCAGCCAGCAGCGGAGTGAAGCAAGGCTGTGTCCTTGCGCCAACTCTGTTTGCCATCTTCTTTTCCATTCTCCTCCAATACGCCTTCAAGGACTGCAGCGAGGGTGTGTATATACACACCAGGACTGACGGAAAGCTGTTTAACATCGCCCGTCTCCGTGCAAAGACTAAGGTTACAAAGGTTCTCATCCGTGAATTGCTCTTCGCCGACGATGCAGACTTGACATCACACACGGAAGATGGACTGCAGCAGCTAGTATGCCGCCTCTCCCATGCATGCAAGGAGTTCGGACTGACCATCAGTCTGAAGAAGACGAATGTAATGGTGCAGGACGCAGACTCCTCTCCCATCATCGCCATTTATGGTACAACCTGGAAGTTGTTGAGGACTACACATACCTTGGGTCCACCATCTAAAACTCGCTCTCCGTTGATACTGATGTAAATGGCCGGATTGCCAAGGCATCAGCAGTTATGGCGAGACTGAACCAGAGGGTCTGGGACAAAGACAGCCTCACCGAGAAGACCAAACTGCGCGTCTACTAGGCATGCGTGCTCAGCACACCCCTTTACAGCAACGAGGCATGGACCACCTATGCGAGTCACGTGTGGAAACTCAACAGCTTCCACCTGAGATGCTTGCGGCGCATTCTGCGTATCCAGTTGCAGGACAAAGTTCCCAATACAGAGGTTCTGAAACGCACCGGCATGAACAGCATGTTCTCCATTCTCATCGAGAGGCGCCTTCGCTGGCTAGGCCATGATAGGAGAATGGACCCAGGGCGCATACCCAAGGACCTGCTGTACGACGAGCTAGTAGAAGGTGCACGAACGACTGGAAGGCCACGTCTGCGCTACGAAGATGTCTGCAAAAAGGACATGAAGACAGCCAACATCAACATTAACAATTGGGAGAGCTGTGCTAACGACCTCTCCGCGTGGCGTCTTGCTGTCAGACAGGGCACTCAGAAAGCTGAGGAGATGAGAAACACAAACCTCGCTGCAAAAAGAGCCAGGATAAAGGCGAACCAAAACATCCTCAGCAAGCATCAGCATACACCTGCTGCAAGTGCAACAGAGACTGTCACTCAAGGGTCGGACTCTTCAGCCAATCGCGAAGGTGCAGATAGGACACCCAAATCGGAAGGTACACCATCGTCTCTCGAAGACGGACGGATGCCGACGACGACGAGTAGGTCTAAAATATCACGGGATCATCATGGAGACGTGTACGAATAACTACCAATATTAAACTGAACATGATAATAACAGATCAGAGAAATGACAGCAGTCTAATATAAAAGCAGATATTTCCATCTTATCATAATAAAAACGTTAGCAAACAGACCCCGATAAGACAATGTTGTAAACGAGTGTCACTGTGACTTTATGAGACACCAAAACGTTAGCGAAACATTTTTAATACAGCTACGCATCATGATTCACTAGACATTTATACCTGCGATGGGAACAAACCACGGTGATTTAGAAGCTTTTGCATTTTAAGATGTTGCAAATTCATATGAGGAACAATAATTTTGTATATCAGAATAACGTTGTACTAACAAGTATAAATATGTCATCGGAAACTGTCTTTCTATAGACGAAACATAGATCTTTTAAAAACTGACTACTTTTGTAAATTATTAGTATATAATCAATATCTGAATCCAGTATGCACGGAATCGTACATCGTGCAATATGAATAATTAGGACGTTTTGTCACATTATATAAACAACAAATGTCTTTTAAATTAAAATTTACGCAGTCATGACAACTGAAATGTATTGTTACTAAATAAAACATTTCACAAAGACGAATTACATATTTTTATTGTATGTTGACCTAAGACGTTGGGCATATTAAACGTCTTCAGATCATGACAGTTTTAGTTTTGATATTTTGTTAATAATGAATTTGTCTGTTTTATTTATTCAATTATGTTTATTCTTTGTATATTCATATCTATTTCTTTATTTTTTTTATTTGTATTTCTTAATGCCATGAGTTATTATAGGTTTTCAGTTTCATGGGCGTGATTAGTAAATTGATTAGCAAACTCATGTCCTAAGCAAGACATATACGCACAAGGTCAAGAACCGAAAATTGTATGATCCAGGCAATTATCAAATGGAACATCTATGCTTTGATGGAAAGTGTTACAAATCATGCACAGGTATATCTTGCATCTTTGAAATATACTAGATCATGCAGAAAAGAAAATATTAGAAGCTGTGTCAATGAAATGTGTAGATTGTTTGTAAACAGTGATTTACAGGCACCAGAATTAAACACAAAAATTGATTGAAAATTTATCGGGACACAGATCAAGAATAAATACCACCACAAAATATGTTTCTTTAGAAACATTTGATAGAATTGCGTCATGAAACTCAATTTTTCGTTATTCACAAGATCAAGAGATCCTTTGCCACACGCCAACCACCACATAGACAATGCCAATATCGAATGATATAATGACCAAATGTCATCGTTGCCAAATGGGTCTTTCATTTAATAATGGTGTCGTCACAATTCATGAGGAATACATTTTTCGAATCATTCAAAAACATTTGTTCACTGACAGATGTTTAAAAAGAATAATATATTGACAATGATTAAGATATATATATATATATATATATATATATATATATATATATATATATATATATATATATATGTATAAGTTATTTAATTTTTAAAAAATGTCATCTTATTAGGAACGCAAAGACCAGTGTACATTTTCCAAATTGCTATATCTATTATACAATAACAATAATGCAAATCAAGATTTTATCGTACATGATAAATTTTATTGCCATTCAAGTTTATAAAAACATTGTTAGTTTAGGTAGTTATACGTAACCATCAAATTAACATATGCCAAATAGTACATTGGTGCTTTAAAGATTTAAAGTAATATATGTTTGCATATAGGTGTTATTCAATAAAATTGGACACAACTCCTCTAATTGATGCAGTATTGTCTCCTTATTTCAAAGAGAATAACTTCGCCACCTTTTGTCGACGCCTAGGGCTGTTGAACTGAAACGAGTAATATATTTAACTGGTGAAAGATTTTAAAAATGAAATAATATTTTAATTCCAAAAATCATTTAAACCAATAATCAATCTCGTTATATGTAGCATTGCATGTACTTCCTAGGAATATTTATTCTGCCTAATATCGAAGCACTCTAATTTTCAAAAAATTAATTTAACCAATAAAAGAAGATAAACGCTCTAAGGATTAAATTAAGTACTCATTTTATATTTTGTCTTGTTAACAATACATTTTATGTCGATAACATAGTATTGAATAACATGACAAGAAAAATAGATATTTTTTTTCAAGAACAGCTTTCCCGTTTTTGATATCGCAAAACTAAATACAGGCTTAGTTTGTTTCAAACGCAACAAACTTGTTGCACTTAATCTCACGAGCACGTTAGCATGTATATAATGTAGAAAGATCATGTTCCGTGTGATCACGGTGCATCTTGGAATGTTTGAGAAAATCCAATCGTTCGATAAAAAGTTACAAATATTGCTTGCATCTTAGTACTATGACACCGGTATGTGAGTTAAGCACAAGTTGTATTCATATATATATATATATATGTATATATATATATATATATATATATATATATATATATATATATATATATATATATATATATATATATATATATATATATATATTACTTTTTCTTACTAGTCAATACTTGTTTGTATTAAATATATATATATATATATATATATATATATATATATATATATATATATATATATATATTTTGCACTTTCAAAATATCACAATAAGAAAACAAAGATAAATAAAGCAAACGCTGGTTTGACAATTTATGCTTAAAGTTTGACATTTTGGCAAAAAATACCTTGCGATTTCTGTAGTTCGTGTACAGGAGAATGTTCGTCACGTAATATAAAAACGTAATTACTATTCAACATTTATAAATCGCACGGGAGAAAGGTATAGCATATTTATGTCGTAAGCATGCTTACTGTTGGAACAGACATTAGTACTGCCTTGACTAAGCTGTACACCATCTTCACAACCGCATACACCACCATTTGGGATTGGGAAGCAAAACGTGGAACAACCTCCATTACCAGTAGAACAGAATTCATTTTCTGAAAAGTGGATGATATTAATTATGCAACGTCAGCCACCTCCATCAAGTTTTACCATTAATTACATTTTCGGTATGCTATTGAGAGATATTCCTTTTGACATATGGAAATGTATATTCTAGATTGCAAATAGCATTTAATTTAATTAGTAGTGTCCAATTATGTTTTTGTATTAGCTGTGGATATTAAATTATTAGATGAACTTTCCTTACAATCAGCGACTCATAAGCAATGTTAAAAAATAAATTTGAACAGTCAATCGGTAATTATAGTCGTTCAGATGTTAGTAGTACGATCTTATACAGCTTGAACCATGTATTAGTATATTCAAATAACGTTCTCTTTTTAGGTGTGCCTACTCACTGTTCTCGTTTTTTGATGAGTATATGTTGATAGACTCAATTGTCCCCAGTTCATCATGCAAATCAAACACCGTTGTCTGCTTCCATGATATATCCACCATGCTAATATCCCTGTTGTTAAGAAAACATAATGTACATGTATTGTACCATCTGTTTTACACCTAATTAAGACCGGGTTAGCTAGCGAAAAATACGTATATAAGAACTATATATGGCTGACATTATTCAAGACAACGAAATTAACAATACACCGGTGCCGACATGGCCTTTTAAATTTAAATCTGTGTTAATATCAAATGATATGTTACGGAATTTAATCGCATTCTCATATAACCAATTTACAACGGATGCATTCTACATTGCGTATATAATAAGAGAAGATTACATCTTTCTCGAAGGATTTATAAAGAGTAGGAGACATACAAAACTGTATATTGTTTCAGTTCCTGATGGTAATTATACACCTTTTGCATGGTTAATCCGCATAATAAATGAGCATAAAAAACAAACGAATTCAAAACGACTTGACCCTCAGCTAAACATCTATACTCAGTTCAAAGAATATTTATTTTCATGCCGTCATTTTCTAGTTGTATAAAATGCTTACAGATTATTCGTCATGGAGACGAACATATGATCCTGGTGGAGAAATGCAGAGGTAACTTTTGTGTCCACAAACTGAACAAATGTATTGTGATCTGTTCCGTCCAATTTACAGTATTTGATAGTTTGGGTCAACCTATCGAGGTAGTAAAGGTTGTCATCTGAAACGGTAGAGTCAGACATCATTGACTGATTTTATATCATAGAAAACAAGATAGGAAAATATTAAGTATTGGGTCATGTCAAAAGAGATGAATTGCACATAGGATATTTAAGCATCCAAATACAATTAGTGGTAATTGATTTTCGTGTGTCAGCAACTGATTAAGTGACACAACACTGTATTGAACTGATTCAGTCCCTCTGACTGTCTATCTGTCTGTCTTTCTGATTACTATCTCTCACTTTCTCTCTCTCTCTCTGTATATATATATATATATATATATATATATATATATATATATATACATATATACATATATATATATATATATATATATATACATATATATATATATATATATATATATATATATATATATATATATATATATATATATAGGAAGCTGGATTGATAGACACATGTAAAGCCAAAATACTTTTGTAATCGATGGTGAGGTCTGTTGGATGTTCGTTAGCATTGTTCAGTAAAATTGATGACTGCCCTCCATCCATAGTTGCCTGTCCAATATACGACTTTGGCGAGCCTTCAGAATAAAACAATAAGCTGAAGAAGAAAACAATTGGCGTTTCATTAAATGTATGCATATTAGTGCAATTTCAATTAAATATTGACATTGTGAAATGACGTATAGTTTAAAACAATCATTCCTAATATACATGGTATAAACGAATTAAAACAAATATCATTATGCATCGTTCGATATATATGTAAGTCAGTATTTAATCACTTTTATTGTGCTATAAATATCTATTTGGATACAATATGAGTTTTTTTTTTGATCTTACAGATCTACTTACCCTTTTGAAGGATATACGACAAGATCTAAAGGATCATTCAGGCCAGTCAGCAACGTTCGCATTTTTCCGCTTGGAGAGAGGACACTGATGTAACATTGGTTTTGGTTTGTGTTGAAAATTCCCCCGTAGCTGGTTACTGTATAGTATATATTCCCAGTTGAATAGTCCACAGCAAATCGATTAGGGGTATAAACAACTTTGCCAGATTGTGCTGAGAAAAGGTACAATTTTCTGAATGACCATTAATTTTATTACACGATTTCACATTATCATCTGAATCGTTATATTGTTGCATTTGTCAACGGTATCATAGATATTAACAATGCTTAATGATGTTTCCTGTGTGACTTTACACAGAAAGAATACTATATATGCATTACTTTTATTGCATAACTAATCAATGTGAAACATTTGAACTTCTCTGAATTAACTTCCATCTGGAATACGTGACTATTGTGTACAAAATGTGCTACCCACATTCATTACAGGAGATATTTGTGCAATATCCTTATGGCAATTAATACATAATCGGTTACACATAGTAAGATCCTTAACAGAACATTTGAGTGACCCCATAAATGGGTAGCGACTTCGCTCTAGGTCATTTTATATTGTTTCGATCAAACCAATTTACACAATCGGAATAATTAAAAAAAGTATGCAATGCATGCACTATGTTTAGTAATATCTTTTCTCTTCCTTCTGGCATAAACGAAAGTTTCGTTTCATTTAACATGTTAGATTCTATACTAAACGTTTAAAGCAACATGTACATGTTCAGTTTGATAAAGATATTGTCCTAAACATGGAATTTTAGATTCGTTCAACAGTTCGTGTTTATTTCAGTTGGTATTTATATTGATATGGTTTATATCCATGTCTTATATTTATTATAATACTTACGAACTGGAAATTCTGTTTTTGTTGTGCCGTTAAGGTAGCTAATGACGACTTTAGACCATACGCCAAATATGATCACGTTATCGAAGGGGCTGTACGTAACTCCATTCAAATCATCTGTGTATTTGATGCCGATTCCCTGCACGCTACGATCCCTTAGGTCAATTTGGTACACGGTGTTATCTCTAGAGTCTACAACCAGCATGAAGTTGTCTTTGATAGGGTCTTACAATGACACATGAAATAAATATTTGATGTGAAATATTGGTATAGTATGCATGGATTCAACAATAAAATTAAATACAAAACAAAATCCTAGATTCAAAATCCAGAGATCTGATAGCCGATATTTTAATTTTGAATTTAAATTAAACTCTTTAACTTGTAGGTACATCTAGTTCTTATGATGATTCAGGAAGGCGGGTATATGCGTTTATGTATTTGAAACGGTTATGGTGGTTAAACTGCCGGAACCATCACCATGTATAGATATCTAAACAAAATGTAGTGATGATTATAAGGAAAGCATAGTCATTATTCGCGATCATAACCACATACACATAAACTAAATAGTAAATATTCTGGGGGGTTTTTATTCGAGGAAATTACCTCTAGCATTCTCTAAGAAGGCCAATTTAATTGTATGACATCTTTTTCCATCGGTCTGTATATATTTCATAGCATCTAGTGAAAAAACATTAATTTAATAAAAACTGAGTGTATGTCTCTTTGCATCTATGCCAACAATACCGAAGATCGAGATATCTATATGCGTTTTAGAATTATTACATGATGTACAGCTTTTTCCGTCTGCTGTCAGCCAAAATCCAACTCGGCAGTCACATACCCTCGTTTTTCCATTTGGGATGCAAATGTCCTCGCAATCTCCATTATTATTAAAACATGGACCTGGAAAAACATTTACACTAAGCATTTATATAATTGTATTATATAATTGTATTATATATATATATATATATATATATATATATATATATATATATATATATATATATATATATATATATATATATATATATATGTTTTCTAAACCAGTTTCCGAATCGACATTTATCCTTTTGTGAATCTTGACAGCAAACATATTATAACCTGAAACAATTCTTATCATAATCCCATTATAACTATGCACCAAATAGCACGTATTCATGCAACAGATAGCATGAATTCATATATCTGACCATAAATAAGTAGAACATGTGAATTTGAGAATGGAAATGGTAATTTGTGATTACTTTAGTGAAGCCCCGTTACTTCAAATTACATTAAACATACAAACAAAACTATAGATCTTATGACGTATTCGAAGTTATAGCCGTGATGCATTGAGACTGAAGAAGAGAGCGAATATAAAGCATGTCGAACAATATGTATACTAGTGTTGTACTGATGAAATAATCATTCAACTCATGAGAATGTGGTTTATTCTTTTTAGGATATGTTTTCTAAAACAAATATTTCGAATGGCTGCTTTGCAAAAGAAATTTATTTTAACACTTGTCTGACAGTTCAGCAATCAATTTATACAGGTAGAGTGGAAAGTAATAAAAAAAATTGTTAGAGTCGATGACATAAATTAAGAGTATATAAAGGTAGACTTCTCATCTTAGTTGATTAATTTACTGGCTGGAACTTACGCGACTTCAATTTTAATTCGGTAACCATGCAGCATTGAGCAGATAGTCATAAATCGCAACAAATGTAAGAGGATGCAATGATTCATACGATAAAAATGACATAAAGCAGTTATTTCATTTTTTCTGAAGGATCATACAAATATAATTAAAGCGTAAAGATGTTCTGGCTCTAATGAATTGTTTAAAATCTATGTATTAACGTCAGTTAATGATGTAAAGGATGTAATGATTGGCGTAGCATAAACATGACAATTTTCCATTGACCTGTTTCATTTTGACGAATGTTTTCATCAAATATCTTTATGGCTGAAATGTGTCCTGCGCTAGGAAACATGCCGGATGTCGTCTCTTCACCAGTGTATATAGAATAGGACTTAACTAATGTCCCTGTGGTATCATTGGCAGTCACCAGCAAGTGTCCCTAACAATGAAAACATCACACTGAGACTAATAATTTATGAACAAAATTGAACAAAGAAACATGCCAAACAGATTCCTTTCTCACAGAGCATTGATACAAAATACTTTTGAAAGGACGAATGAAGAAAGAAACTGAAACATATTGTTTTACAAATTTAATTAGCTAGATAAATCATGTGAAAGAGTTAAACAGCTAAGCGATTAATTGATTTCCAAAATCGAAAAGAACATACTTGAATAGTTTATATTGATAATAATAATACTAATAATAAGTTTAATAATAATACAAATAATAATAACATGTATTATGTTACGTATATTTGTTTTAAGTCATTTTTACTATGACAATAAAAACCCTCGTCTAAAACACATTAATTGTTTGTTTGTCAGATTCAACTTTGACATATTAAGTTTAAAATTCATTCATTGAGAGATATTGTTTTAAAAAGTGGGATGACCTGTACTCTACAAAGAAACTCCAGATGTTCATATAATTTATGACCTTGCTTCAGAGTTTGTAAACAAGATTTTAAAATCATTGGTTGATTCCAAGGACATTATGGAGCTTTGTTGTAAACATCGTTCTATTTTTAGTTCTTGAAAGTAAAAACAAATGATTCTCATATGGGTCATACAGTGTGCACGAGATATTTTGAACGTAAATTTGTTCTAAAGATTCTACAAGATTATGTGACCCCTGTTTACGTAAAAACAGGTGTATAAAATATGTTTTGGAGCGAACAATTTAGTAGAAAATGGGCTGTTAGAATACTATGTTGTGTTGTTTTGAGTTATTTTGAGTTACTGTGTACAGGAAATTATTTCAAGAAGATTTATTGTGTTATTTATCTGGAAAACATTTGTGCTCATTGAATTTCATAAGACCAAAACTGACTTCATTACGCGACATCGTCTTACATCTTGAATGCTTCACTAAGATTAGAACTGGGAATTATTAGGACATTGTATTTCCAGAACTTTTGCAATTTCACTAGTGGATTATATTTTGAAGTATTTTCGGATTAATTTTGGAATTGATTCCTAAAGCCGTAAGTTTATTTTTCTTATGTGGAAAATGTTTGTGCTCAATAAATTGTTTATTAAGTTTCTACAAGCTCTTTTTTTCATTCTTACTACGTTACTGTTTATTCGAGCCTAAGCACGTAACCAATAATACTAATGACCATAATAATAAAAATAAAATTAGAATTATTAATAATGGTATTACTACTACCAATAATACTACTGCTAATAAAACAATAATAAAAATAATACGAAAATATTATAATGAGTAGTAGTAGTAGTAGTAGTAGTAGTAGTAGTAGTAGTAGTATGACTAGTATTAACTATAACATTACCAGCATTTCGATGTACATATGTAATAAAAAAGTTGGTACATGTACCTTGTATATTTCGAGCATATATAAGTTTGTAATACTATAAGTGAGTAGTCTGACTTTGGAACCTAAAAGCTCGAATGACACTATTCTTGTTTTGTATTGAACATCCGCGTCCAGGAAATAGATACTAAAAAATAAAATTTGACATAAAGTATTATTCTATAATTCAATTATTTTAACACTATGTGTGTGTGTATACTTATTTTTCTCAATTCAGGCAAAAATGAATAAAAAAACAATCAATAGACAGATTAATTAACTATATATTATATATGTGCTTTAATGTATTTTTGTATTAAGGCAAGAAGGAATAAAATCAATCAACGAACAGCGACATTAATGTTGTAAACATAAGTGGATCATCAACGGCGTATGCCTCTTTAGAAATGTAGATTGAGTTTTTTTCGAAGCTATAAACGTAATCGAAGCAGAAAAACGATTCAAATTCTGCTGTAGAAATTAGCCTTAAATTATTAGGATGAAATAATCTTAAGGCTAAATCTTATTTTTGTTTGTTTGTTATAGTTTTTATACAATATACAGAGAGAGAGATTAGAGATTAGATGAAATTATTAAGTATACAATTAAATTATACAGAGAAAATGAGAGATCATAGGAAATTATTCAGTGGACAATTAAATGTAGATATTTATATATATATATATATATATATATATATATATATATATATATATATATATATATATATATATATATATATATCATATTATAAGAAAAATAGTGGACATGGATAAAGAATATATGGTTTTGTCTGTACGAACGCATACGTACAATTACCTCAACATGTTGTTTGTTTATCTTACACAATATTCATCCTCGTCTAAAAGAGAAATAGCTTGATCTAAAACTATTAAATAGATCGTGTCCAGGATACTTATGTGGTGTGCTCAATCTTATTTTTCAAAAGGAATTACATACACACAATCTTTACATTGACATCGTTAGAACACGACATAATACAAATGAATTTGTCCTGAAAACATGTTGTCCGCATACTCAAATATAAATAACATATTAACATGCATTAGGGTATCAACTTATATTCACACTAATATAGATTTAATTATATTTCTGGGCAGATTTCATCCCTTGTCTTGCAATACCTTATTACAAATAAAGGTCAATCTCTGCAAGAAGCATAATTGAAAATAACGCAACACATGATCAGTTATTAACAAAATGCTAATTGAATTTACATATCTAAAATCGGTACCATTATTTATTTTTTATTTAGCGAATAACGATATTAAAAATATTAAAACTAATGAGTTGCAATTAACGTCAAAATACCATCCATAAACAGTATGATTAATTCCAAAGCAATTCTTGATTTCAAAGTTCTTAGATAGAGACAGAAACATGAGCCAAAAGGTTTTCAACTTGCTTTTTCACATGTAAGTCATCATAATGCATAATTTAAACCTGAAACAAGCATTATATTTTACACAGGAATATTTGATGTGAACTGTCTACGTTACTGAGTACAATAGTTGATTGTTTAACGAGACAGATAGATAATGCACATTGGACAATATAAAATTTATGATGTTTGCGAAGATTCACCAATGCCGATGCGATACCACAGAATATAAACCTTGTTTTCTAATTTAGAGCTAGATCACAAGCTCGTGATGCAAGACTATATTAATCAAGTGTAAGAAATGAATTTTTAACCTACAATGACAAGTGCTCGATGCCATGTCGTGTGAACATATGTATTTGATGTCATCTCAAATTAATAACATTTAGAGCATTACACGCAAGGTTAATATTCATTAGTGCATACGCGTTAGAAGTGTATTGCTGAAAGACAACATTACTCTAAAAAAAAATGAATATTTTACCTCGCATATGTTAACCCACACATGTTGTAGACACGTGGTCCAGCAATGCTATCATATTTCTGTACCTTTATATTGTACATGTGGTACGCATTTCTTTATTGACAGTATTGTCGGAAATAATGGTACACACCTTAAATAGTACGAACTAGTTGATTGTGACTTGCCTGAAGAAAACTATAATGAACCGTCTTACACTTCTTATAATTTCCATTCTGCACTTCCTGTCATCTTGACACCTCAGTTAGATTTCATTACTTGCTATATAAGGAGCAGAATTTAATCTTTGACAACACATTCAATCAATTATGTTTCTCATTTCAATCGACATTTTGTTTGAAGAACATTGACATATTGAGTATCAGCCAAGCCAATTGAATATTCTTTACTAACATGAACTATCCGTATTGCTTTAATATTGTTAAATTTTGAGAAGATGGGCATTCATTTACTTTATGTAGTCAATTTGTAGATACTGAATGAAAAGAAGAACCTTAAAATTGCAATGTGTTAGATATTAACATTGAATGGTAGACCTAATTACAAGAAAACATTCATCAAATAGCTTGTGTCGTAATATATACTATTATATGTGTGTGCTGTATAGTACAAAAGTATATTTTTCGCATTATATTTGATAATATAAATTAGTCATTAATTAGTATTAGGTTGTGGTCGACGCCAACGGCTTAGCAACCATCGTGTTATGTAAAGTTGTTATTTGATGTGGTTTCTTAACGTATTTTATATTTTTTGGAGGTTTCATTAGATTCAGAAACATAGCCATCGTTAATTATTTATAGGAAACAAAACGATCATGATTTCTGCTAAACCAACCTATTTTATTTCAACGTCTTTCAATGTAATATCGGGTTATTTGTGGTATACATAGTGTTATGTTTTATAGTTATTAGTAATTTCCTCAACAAGATTTATTTCAAAAATCCATTTAGCTGTTTACATGCTATTCTGCATGCAAATTTCAAGTTTATGTTATCCTTAGGAAGAGAACTTACAATTGTTTTATATGAACTTTTTATGTCTATGAATTAACAAAACATACTTAAGAAATACTTTTCTTTCTTAAAGTCGAATTGTCTTATGTAGCATAATTGTATATATTACAATCACCATATATGTTTTTTTCAAATGAGAATGTTACACTCGTTTTTACTGTAGTACCGTGGTTTACTGATACGTAATATTTCACCACGTTGACATGTAATCGTAATATAAATTCCTTGTCAGGCGAATTTATTTAACAACATTGATGTGGTTTTTCTAAAGAAAAACTTATTTAAAGATGATTATGATTAATCTACCTGCATCCATCAATATACGTGTTATTATCTGGAGTTAGTAACAGTCAACAGTTGATTGGACATGTTTAACAGTATGCAATGATGAATGCTTCAACTAACAGCACAATTAAATATTTTCTGTAATTTTAAATGTTGTATCTGCACTCTCAATATTTATTTTTTCAAATAGCAGCATAAACTGTAATAGGATTTCCTAAATGCAACGTATTCCTTTCTTTGATCATTGCTTTGTTACCTATTCTATGCGAATCAGTGGTTTAATGTTTAGATATTAGATTTCGTATCCACAAGGTATATATTTAGGCGCGTTCCACTAGCATCAGTATCTAACATACATCGTATCTAAATATATTGCAGTATATTACCTAATATTATATATTTAGAATAGAAAAGAAACTTAAGTTTAATATATTTATATTATAATGGTTTGTTGTATGGACCAACTATACAATTATTTACATTTAATAAGCAGTATTGTAACTGCAATGCCAATGATTATATCAAAGACGTACATGTTCCTTTGAAACGTTTCTTCTCCCATTCAGTCATATCAACGTTCAACCTTCCTACATTATAAAAGTCTTCATGACCAAAAACATAATTTCCAGATCATACAATATGTTTTATTATTTCATTTCGTTTACATTTAAGCTCTGGAAAGTGCCTTTATATTGTTTAAACTATGATCTTATCACTTAAAATATAAGTACTTAGCTTTAATACAAATGTTCATTTCATTTATTTCTGAAGATTCAATTTAGAAACAAATTTCACATTTTGATTATTTTATTTGAAACGCCTTTTGTCATTTTGTCATTTATTGATGTTATATATGTCGATTATCTATCTGAAATATGTGCTACTATTTTCATGCTATATGCCATCTGTCAGGGAAATTAACTGCTATTTATCAGGCAAGAAACAATCATATGCAATAAATAATATTGTTCCCAGTCAACATTACATTTAACTATTGGAAGTACTAACACTTTATGCCAACACAACTTCCGTCCTCAAAATGTACTATTGTTTAGATCAAACACGACATCAAACTACAGCAGGTATTGCTATGCCCATATAACGGTCTCCAACTCTTCAATAAGGTCTCCTATTTCTAGCCTTAATGAATTCGTATAATATTACCAGGGATTATGACTAACATATGTGACAAGGACAATTAGTTACAGTCAAATTTAAGATCCAGGAAAACAGAAATAAGTATACGACATCATTGTTGTAATTGTCTAAATAGACCAATGTGAGACATAGAAACATAAAAATTGGAATATATATAAAAAGAAAAACATTTTATAAAATCTAGAAGCTGCAGTAAAATCGTCTCAATGAGCGCTGCTTCTGAAGACAACGGAGCCGAGCGATTGATTGGTTATGATGTTATATTTTTAGGGCAGTTATTTTAGCATCATGGTGAGACGTCCATTTTGCGCAGGAACCGAGCTATAGATTGTTACTATTTGCAAGAGACGTTTTAAAAAATAAAGTATAAACAGCAGACACGAAATGAAAAATCGAGATGAGATGTCCCCGCTCTTCCTTGCTTGTCAAAAAGTTATACCATGCATTAGAAATGCATGGGCATTGAAAAATAACACATTTTAATGCAAGTTTTTGCTGATTGAGGTCGGTCTGCATCTATTATATTTACCTCTGTGTATACTGATCATAGCATAGTGATCTAGGATTCATCACGTGTTTGGAGTTTAGGACAATACGATGGTTACTTCCATCGGTATTAGAAGATTCTATTGTACTTCCGTTCCTGTCTGATATCCAATACACCAGCCTGTGTAGGTCAAGAAATAATAAACGTTTATCTCATCGAACCTTAATTTAAATGTTTTAACAAAAAGATACAATTCGTAGGATACAGATTAAATTCAGCAAATAATGTACATGAACAATTGGAAATAATTATAAACACAAAAAGGTAAAATGCGAAATTATTCATGTAACTATATATATATATATATATATATATATATATATATATATATATATATATATATATATATATATTACAAACTATGTATGTTCACCACGAAAGTATATAAGATTGTAAAGACGTTCGCGTTTCTGGTGTGATATCCAATCATGTCAGCGATTTAAGTACATGCTATTTATGAACACATTTCCAAATAAGTACCTCTCATTGGAAAGAACAATTATATCCCGCGGTTTCTCAAGACCTCTAAACAAAACGTATGAAACATCTGCTTCTGCTGAGTGCCTCCAGATGGCGCCATTATCCTCCTCTGTCCAGTACACGCTTCCTTCGTACCCGTCCCATGACAGGCCTTAAAGACAAGGGAAAACATGCGTGGTGGTGTTTATTACTGCGTTCGTGCTGTCATAGGCATCAATTTATCCGTAAGTAGGTTCGTCTTTGTCTTATATAACAAGTCTGTCATATATGAGTTGAGAACCCAATGTAAATATCTATAAACATCCACTTCTCTCTCTCTCTATCTCTCTCTATGTCCGACTTTTTATAAGCAGCATTAAAATACTTCATTTTGATGATTCATAATTTCAAGAGCTTTATTCAAACTTCTGCATCAGTAAAGACAATAGTTCCAGCAATTTAAACATATTTTGCGTTCTAACGTTGTCTAATCCTAAATAAAAGAATCTGTATCCATCTCTTAAGTCGCAAATTCAATCAGAATATGTTATGGTGAAACTATCAAAACATATATTATTCTCTTTGTCAGATGCATGTTGTCCAGACCGTTGTTTATATGTAATAAATATAAATACGCTGCATATGCTAGCAGTATGTTTGAGCTGATATTTAATGCCTTAGAACGAATTGGTCTGATATGAGAAGATTCTAAGATTGTATTAATTATAGAATGACACTTCATATATTTTCTACTTTCACTTTTGATGCATCTAACTAACTATGTCGCTAGTACAATACACGTATTCACTCATAAATCGGTATAATCATATTAAATAAAGACAGTTGACCATTTCGTACGTACCTGAAACAATATGCATCATATTGACTCTAATATTAACATTCTGTGCGATCCACCCTTCAGGAAAATCCACAAAAAGGATCAAAACTCAAAAATGTTTGAGCCGTGTCAACACATTATCATCTATTTCAATGATGGTTTGACACTCAATGTACTTAACGAAATACTTGTATTATGCTTTCCCACAGTCTCACCAAGTAGATGTGCATCGCTGCAAGATCATTTGATCGCGATATATATATATATATATATATATATATATATATATATATATATATATATATATATATATATATATATATATGTATCTATATATATATATATATATGTATCTATATGTATATATATGTATATGTGTGTATATATATATATATAAACATATATATATATATATATATATATATATATATATATATATATATATATATATATATATATATATATATATATATATATATATTCTTTGCAATGACTATTATGCAGTGTAAAATTTCAGTGTCTTTAACACACATTTTACAACAGCTGAATCAATAGTTTGTGCTACCCCGTAGAGAAAATGTCATATATCGGTTGGGGGATAACTGCTAAATAAGACTTATATTTCATTTCTTCCACGTTTCATATCAACATGTTGACCTAGAGAGTGGATGCATAGGTCTCTTAATTAATCCCGACCTTTATCAAGCAGAGCTATAACTAGATATCAAGTGGATGAAATAATTTGTGTTTCCTTAATTGTATTATTCCATCATGATAAATACATACATATATGATGCAATTATTTTGATTCCCGCATGGCGACTATTCATCCAAATGACGTGAATGTGTTGGAATGATTAAGCAACGTTTTACATGAAAACATAATTGCTTGAGATCTCATTGAATGGGATATTGAGTTTCATGCGTGGTTACGTATGCGATACTAAACTATGAATAATATAAAACATTTTCATTTTATAGCATATGTCATGGTGACATGTTGTATTTTTTCTCATCACAATCGATAAAACACACATATGGTACTAACTATATCGTACTAACTATAATGTAAGCAGTAATATCTTAAAAGTCAAAGTAATCCGGTAGATTGAATATAACATTACCACTAATTATCCCGCATGCCCCAGTCAGAAAACGTAAGATGGGATTATCTACAGAAGCCCAATATATGGCCATCTCTTTGGCAAGGATCATCCGTCTCTGATCTGTATCCAGAACCATGTGCGTAGTGCCACTCACGGACATAACACAAAAGGGATCAAATGTAAAATCTGTCACAGCTCTAATATCAGCCACGCAAATACTGCTGTCATTACTAAACATCAGTCCACGATGAAAATACTGAGTTCTCACTAAAGAATAAAACATGGGCATGATTAAAGCAATGAGGTAATGTAATGCTCATATATTATATTAATGTCTTTTATTCCTAATTTCATTTTATTATTTAATGTGTTTCTCATTTTTAATAGTATATACATTCGAAATAGGAGGCAAAATCATTTGGAAACAGGAAAAATGTATTTTATTGAAAAATTACCCAAATATTGTGTGATAGATTATGTTGATTCCGATATATTGTTGCTTTAACAATATTCAACATTTTCCTTACGTAATGCTGTGTCCACCGTAGCTGAACTAAATAACAGCAGGTAAATAAATGCTAAACTAAGTAATGGTGATATAATACAAAAGTATGTACATGACATGTTTATCAACTCTGCTACGTATATTTACATGAACAAGTTATTAAGTCTTCATTCAGGATGTATCCTTCCTTACAAAGGCAAATAGTAACATCCTTCTCCACAACACAAATGTGTTCGCAATCATGGTTGATACAGTTGGCTACAATCAGAAAAAAATGTATAATGAGTCAAGGCGATATCTGGAACAACTGAATGACGTTTACCTCAAAATATGAAAGAATATATAAGAGGAAGTAGAACTACAAAACGATAAAACAGAAGTAAAATCTAGAAAACTAGACAATATTATACCGATATAGATCATGAGGCATTAAAGACTAACCAGTAGGCGAATATGACGTAGCATCCGGACGGTACAAGGATATTCCAAGGAAAGCTTCTGTGTTGGTACTTGTATGCATATTGAAACTGTTTGCTTTATGCACGGCTCGAAACCTTTTGTTTTTTCTGTCTGTCATATACAAAGAATTCTGGAAATAATCAGAAATGTTCAATATAACCAAGGTAAACTACGATTATATGTTCAAATAAATACAATTACGATATATGTACAGTTTGAAATTACCTAATCCGATATGACTAATTTAAAATATGAAATGTATATATATATATATATATATATATAAATTTGTGTGTGTGTGTTTTTATTTATGTGTGTGTAGGTGGATAGTAATGTTGCACATACAACATAGTAAACATACACCCTTTGGTATTCATATGAAGAACGAACATTCCTTTCCTTACTAAGTCTTTAAAGATTGCATGTCAATATAATTCAGGCAGAAAACTATTCTAAGAGAATATGATTAATTTATCTTATCAGGGTATGTCTTAAAACCGAATGTTATGGTAGGAATGCTTATCGTGTTTAATAAGGTAAGAACGGAGAATTTTCAGATGTAAATAAGTATTTTTTTTTAAATCAGACGAAACACATTTGCTATTTAAATGCTTACATTTTTCGGACTTTGATTACAATTATTAATGTAATAACATCCAAATTAATGGAAATTATCTGAACGCAAGATCAATTCAAAACTTAGCTGATGATTGTATGTCAACTATATTGAGTGACTGGTGCAACAAACTGACTCAAAAGTATTTACTCTACTGATAACTGTATGCTAACCTTATAAACAGCTATAGCAAAGATATCAGCGTGTTCGTTTTTAACAAGCTTTTTCTGTCTTTTCCCTCGTAAGTACAAGATTCCAGAGTTCGTCGACCTGAGTCAATGAAGTAGAGACGTCGTTCAGCGTGATCAGCAGCCAGACTGATTGGAGACAGTAATTTTGATGACATCAGGGTCTTCCTGTTCCTACCTGATAAACTTGACATCTCAATTCTTGTCCAAAGTCCAATATCACTCCAGAAAAGTAGGCTGACAGATAAGAGATAAATGTTTAAGAATATCATTGTAAATATCTTTGAGAGTCATCGTAGATGAAGCCGGGACACCAAAAAACTTATCGACGACGTTGTTAGTGGGTTTTTGTACCTTTTCAAAATTTTCTTTTAGTTTAAAAATATTGTCGTAAACGTCGAGTTTCTTTTTATTTCGGTATATTTCATCATCGTTTCATTGCGGCGTTTAAAAACTGAAATCAAAAGGAGGTTAAATTCCAAACCTTTCTGGGTATTATAATTCCCGTCGAGTTTTAGAATATGTCGTCGTGATATTGTAACATTTAGAACCCTCAAAGAACTTATTAACAATTTCGCTGGTGAAATTTTGTTCGTCAATAGCATTTTTAACTTCAGCGAGGGTTGGGCCTGTCAGAGATGTGGTTTCAGACACAGGTGTTCTCCCTAAAAATTTATCTACGATGGTATTAAGTGTTGTTTGTTTCACCATAAACATATTAATATCTTTGAGAGTCATCGTAGATGTAGCCGGGGCACCAAATAAACTATTAGCGACGTAGGCATTGTGAGTATGCTTGCCAATAAACTCGCTAATTTCAGCGAGAGTCATGCCTGCCAATATCACTCCAGAAAAGTAGGCTGACAGATAAGAGATAAATGTTTAAGAATATCATTGTAAATATCTTTTAGAGTCATCGTAGATGAAGCCGGGACACCAAAAAACTTATCGACGACGTTGTTAGTGGGTTTTTGTACCTTTTCAAAATTTTCTTTTAGTTTAAAAATATTGTCGTAAACGTCGAGTTTCTTTTTCGGTATATTTCATCATCGTTTCATTGCGGCGTTTAAAAACTGAAATCAAAAGGAGGTTAAATTCCAAACCTTTCTGGGTATTATAATTCCCGTCGAGTTTTAGAATATGTCGTCGTGATATTGTAACTTTTAGAACCCTCAAAGAACTTATTAACAATTTCGCTGGTGAAATTTTGTTCGTCAATAGCATTTTTAACTTCAGCGAGGGTTGGGCCTGTCAGAGATGTGGTTTCAGACACAGGTGTTCTCCCTAAAAATTTATCTACGATGGTATTAAGTGTTGTTTGTTTCACCATAAACATATTAATATCTTTGAGAGTCATCGTAGATGTAGCCGGGGCACCAAATAAACTATTAGCGACGTAGGCATTGTGAGTATGCTTGCCAATAAACTCGCTAATTTCAGCGAGAGTCATGCCTGCCACAAGTGAGGTTCCAAAAAACTTACCAAAGAAGTCGTTAGTGGGTTTTTGTACCTTTTCAAGATTTTCTATTAGTTTAGAAATATCATTGTAAATCTCGAGATAATTTGCCTTGATTTCATTTTCATTCATCATCCTTCCCGCGTCCTTGTTAAAAAAGAATAAAGATAGAAAGTTTTTAATTTCAGCGAGAGTGATGCCAACCACAAGCGGGGTTCCAAAGAATTTATGTACGACATTTTTGCGAAAATTGTTATAACCTCGTATATAATTATCCATCTCACGGGCGTGGGCGGCAATCGCGTCGGTGATCGTAGACACAAGTGCGCCTGGTTTAAGTTGTCCACCGTTGGAATACAGCACAATAGAGTTTTCAGCGGCGTCGCGCTGCCGTATCAAAATGTCATTCGCGGATATATTACTGGTTTTCAATTTACCCTGGAGATCTTGAAATACAACTATTTCGTTCGGGTCAACACTTGCTAAATTTAACGTCTCAGCGATTTCATCTTTAATTTTTTTTACATCCTCGATAGAACCCGCAGATGTTTCCGCGGTGGGTTTCAACATTGACAGAGATCGTCCCCAAATATCAGTCATTATTGTAAAGACTCTAGTATTTTTAATTTATTTATTCTCTAAAATTACCCTGTAATTTCCCACTCGTGCATTTATTTACAACCAGATGAGGTAGTTTTTGTGACGATGAAATCTCCGCGAGGACATTTAATACTTCACGGCCGCATATTGGTGGATCATTTAATTGTTGTGTTGGCAGTGTGGAATAAAAAATCGGAAACTCTTTGAGTTTCATCGAAGAATTTATATACCGCAGAAACTCGCTCGGCGGAGCTAACCCATATGAATCAAAATAGACAATCCCACGTGGATCAATCGCGTATGCAACCCAGTGAGTTCCCGATCCGCTGCTGTTATCAAGATTGATGATACCGGCTTCGACGCGTTTAGGTTTCCTCGGTAATTGATCTCTCATAAAAACCCATCTGAAGCTTTTTATCGCTAGTTTTTTAGCAGCATCAATTAAATCAAAATTGGACATGGGAAGAATAGGATTTTCAACTAATAAACCGTTCCTGGTATTCTCAGGCCGGATCCGTGAACGGATCTCCCGCTGTACCATGAATACGGGGTTCCTGGTAGTCTTAGACCCTTTCCCTTTTTTATATCCCTTCCCAGTTGCCTTTTTCAACGCCATCCCTGCCGCGGTCCCAACGGCTCCCAACGCCGCAGCCTTCGCCACCGCTGGAGCAGCCTCTGCAATCAATGATGGTATTGCAGCTAACAATGGAAATATACCACCAGATTTTATCATGTTGGCGACTGCAGCCTTTGAAAATACAATTTGAACCCCTCTCTTATTCTTCAGTGCATCATTGAAATGTTTTATTTGACGATCAGTCAATGATATTTTATGTGTACCGCCGGACATCTGCGCTGGTTTCAACGTTATTGTGGTTCCACATTCTTTAGCGGATTTTGATCGCAATTTCTTGACCTGACAATCAGTCAGCTTGACACTAACAACACTATATGTCATTTTATTGTAAAACACATTTATACTTTCAATTAATCTAATTGGAAATTCTTCAAGTTTCATTTACATATTTGTACTGGTGCATCAACGATTCTCATTCGTCCACCAACCCCTTCTAACAACATTGATTTGTCGCTGATAATAACAGCAACCGCTCTATAATTAGCAATAGCGTCACGAAGGACATTGGCTCTGAAGTGTATATCAACGACGGATTGCCTTGTTAAATCAAGATGTTCCAGCGAAAAGTAGTAGATCGGATAAAAGTTCTTAAAATCATGTTGCGATATTTGCAAACCAGTATCAACATTTTGATCACGGCCCATATATGACAGCATACGATGGTACACGCGCGCAATATGGTTTTGACCGAAATTAAGTTGTATGTCTTCGGATGGTTCCTGCTGGCCATTTATTCTCAACGAAACCTCAGTAACTCCTAATTGATCAAATATCATATGACTGTGCAATTGTGATTCCACTCTTGTCATATCCTGCAACGTGATAAATATATGACGTGGAGCTGAAACGCCTTGTTGTGATTCCATGTTCCATGTAAATGTACCATTTATATTTGATTGCTTAACATCTGTTGTTGTTGTTAGCCAACTTAGCAATGATTTGCCACCCGCATCCATAAATGATAGTAGTCGCTGTTCTGTGGTAATTGATGGGATCATTACTGGCATCCACAATACCAATTTAGTTAAAATGACTTTACCAGCGTCAGCATCTGGATTTGCAGGATCCGCTGCAATTCTCCAGATTGCATCATTGTCACTACCCTTTCGCACGAGTACTACTGTATGATCGCTCCATAAATAACTTTTCGTACATTTCTAAAGAATCCAAATATATGATGCAACGGAATCGCACATGAAAACAATCTACGTTGTCCTGCCAAAATTGCTATTCGTGTTGCAGCTCCTAGATTGTACTGGGTATCAGTATTTAAAATCATATCCTCGATACCATCAGGGGCAGGAGGACCAGCACGATCATTTGGTCGTCGTACAATAAATTGAGTGTGTCCAGCAATGTTTTTATTATCTTTTGCAAACATCAGAGACGGACCTGCTGATCTTGTATAATCATCGGAGTATCTTGCTAACCCAATTATTGTTGTAGCCACATCAACATCACGTTCTATAGACTCAATCTCTTTTCCGTCAATGAGATATCTCGCGGATTCAAATAGTGCCATGATACCATTATTGACTAAGCCGACTTTGATACCACCTGGATACGGTGCGGGTACAGAAGGAGTATCAGTAAGTCGTACAAGTTCTCCTTCTACTTCGATAAACGCTTTAGCGGGTAGAAAGTATATGCTGGTATCATGGACTTGAAGTTCAATTCGCGATCGAATATCTGCTTGTATTGCATGATAGGAATAAAATTGATAATCACGGACGGAATTGTCCTTGGGTACTGGGGCTTCCATATCTAACGCGGGATCAGCTGTTCGTTTAAACATTATTATTAACATACTAGTATTTTCAATTGTGAAATTCTTTGTAATCATCGTCGTTTTTGTTTTCGTTTCAAACCACTTCCTGCTATCATGTTTACAATATCATCTTGGTTACTGTTCGCCAGCGGCGCAGCCACGGATGACGGAGTCACCGAAGCAGCCAACGACGCTAATTTTTCTTCCACTGCTCTATTTATTGCTTTGCTGACACTTGCAGGCATCACTGTTGTAGATGGCAGTACAACTGGTTGTTTTTTTCGTCATCGCACCAATGATGTTATTTTATCTTTCGCGGCAGAAAATGCCTTTCCGGTAAGATTTGCAACGAAATCTCCGATTTTGCTGGTTCCCTTATCACGAATAATATAAATGGCCTTCATTGATAATTGTTTAGCTAACGGCGCCACCTTAGGAGCCATTGTTGTAAATAACCCCGCAATGGTATTGCCGAAACCATCTCCGTAATATGCTCTATAAACAGGTAATCGTGAGTTCACCACGTAGACGCTTACGAGTTTATCATGGTTGTAGTGTATGATCATCTTGTTATAAAACTAGTAGTTTTTCAATTAGTGATCAATCGCTAAGATCCATAGGATTTTCATTATAACCATGGGCATCTCTGTGATTTTCAACTAATTCAGCAATGAGTTCTCGATATACATCAATGCCCATGATACCGCCGGCAAATAATCGTCTACATATATCAGCTGCTTCATTAATTATCTTGACGGAGTTGTTTCCGGCTCGCTTTCCACCTATAAGTACTTCTAACCGTGATATATCACTTAGGATGATACCAGGACATGTCATGGTTGCGTTGAAATCCAAAGGATTTTTAATTGAATATCCTTTTCCGCTTGTTTTCTTAGAACCGGCTTCTGCTTTTATGTCTATTTGTTCCGGGATTGGATCCTCCGTATAACGTGGTGGTTGTGGACCGCCTTTAACCGCAGCTAGAAAGTCATCATAACCAGGGTGCTGCAACGCCGAGATTTTATTCCCACAGCGTTTCACTAAATATATTTTTGATGCCCAAGTGTCTTTGTTGTTTATAAAACTTTTAAACTCGTCTTTTAATAAATTCTCTCTTTTACTCTTTGGAAAATTGTCTCTAGCAACATCATCTAATTCGGAATCCGTATGGTTTCCTTTAATTTCATTTAATGCTGCGACTGTAAATATATTCTCAGGTGAATAGTCTTTTCCTCCAGCTGCACCTTGTTGTTCTTCTTCGAGTTCTTCAATTTCGCGCTGAGTTTTTATATCACTGGATAGCTGTTGTATCCCTGCGCACGTTTGTTTGGTCTCTGCTACTATCTTTCCAAGTGTATCAAGCAGCGGCGCCTTCGTTGCTCGTTCTTTTTCAGGAATATCTCCGTATATCGCTGCTTCAGTTAACTTTTTCACATCTTTGGTCCCACTTGTTATCGGAGTAAACATTTGTTCACTTGACACAGAAAAGTCAGTCTGCGCTTGTTGTCGTTGTTGAAGTTTCTCGCGAAGTCTGTCTCGAACCGGTATAAACTTTTTAATTGCTGCTAGCCGCTCTCGGGCTAATTTAGTTGTAAGCGATTCACCTACCATATATTGTTTGTGAACTGAGTTTTCAAATATGAAACTATCACAATTAAAAGCTGAGTTATTAAATAATGTACCATCAAGCTAACGTATCCATCTCCGACAGGGTTAAACTGTACGACGCTATCCGCGAGTGTTTCAGAAAAATCATCGCTGGTGGTTTCAGAATTGTAATATCTGAGAACGGCGATGAACGATTTTTGTTAACGACGCGGCAACAACAACAACTGCGTGAAAATGGAGGAGTCGCGGTGATTACTTGCTACCACAGCCAGATCATTCAGTACGCACATAACTGCATGAGCAAGCCCAAACTGATGAGTATTCTTTCAGGAGAAAATCCCATGTGAGTGTTACAAAAAACGCTAAAAAAATATTTTTTTACTGAAAATTTACTGAAAGCCTAATTTTTATAGTAACGCTCACGTGGTTAGGATACTGGTTTTTCCTTGTTTAACATTTTTCTAAGATCACGAACCTTAGAACTAATTTCAGCACGTGTTTGATACTCTTGGCCGAGTTTTTGACGTATTGCTTCAACGGTGCTAAATAGCGTTATAAATACATTAATGTCGTTACTGTATAAACAAGCATTGATGGACTTTTGAATTTCTTTCACGAGCCTGTACATCTTAGGTAAAACATAACGACCTTTACTAGACTGATACTCAATGTCTTCATATTCCGAGGTAATCCTGTCGCAGTCGAGATCTTTAGATAATACTATTCCTCGATCTTTCAAATTTGAAATTTCAGCAATTATAGCATTTATATCTTTGATATCCATTATTTATATAACAATATAATATAATATATTTTATCCTTAATTTTAAAATAAAATAACACTCATTTGGCAATCTCGCTGGCGCCCTATGACGTCAGAGAGACCCAGAGGTTACTTTATTAACTTAATTAAGTATCCATAAAGGATTTATCTCTCTTGAATCGTTTCAGATGTATATGAAAATTGCATCCTGTGTGAGTTTTTCTTTGAGAGAGCCGATTTTTGAATTCCTTTTGCAACAAATCGTATTGAAGACCTACAAATATCAAAATATGTACTGGCTTCATTCATTGATTGAAATATTTTCTTCTCGCTAGTTTCTGTATCAAATGATTTAACATGTTTTGCCTTTTTTGCGTGTTTGCCGGTTCCACCTAATTTTGTATTCTGACGCTGAGTAGCAACTCGTAAGTTATCCAATTTGTCATTTTGAGGGAATCCATCAACGTGATCAATCACAAAACCATCTTTGATCAATCCGTTGTGACATTCGTATGCGAATCGATGACAGTAATATCTCTTCTTCCCGGCACTAAACGTCAAGTATCCTCTATTATTTACCAGTCCAACCGGTTTTTTTAGTCTGCAATTTCTAACAACACCATCAATGGAGGCTTCGTAATTATCAAGCACTGGGTGAGGTCTGAAATCTTGGCTCATTTGTATAATAATACTACTTGTCTAATTTATTATCTGCTTTAATTATAAACCTCTTGATATAATCTTGAGGGGTTTTGATGACTTTGTCGCTGACGGAGTCATCGGTAGGATCAATGATTGCATTTTTTATTCGTTTGTCATAATAGCGTTTTAGTTCCCTGTATCGTTTACCCCCACAAGCAAGACACAACTGCGATTTTCCCCTTACCCCAGCCCCACATCGTAGGCACGGGAGGGGGCCAAAGGAACCGTTGCGAACACTTTGTAAATGATACCCACAGAATTCGCTTCTGCATGATTTGTTACACGGGGTTGTTGATCAAATCATTAGCCACTTGCAGTGATTCATTATACTATATTTTTCTATTTAAATACTTGTTTTAATTATAACATGGAGGAGTTCGGTAGATTATCAGCAATTAAGCCCTACAAAAATATCAAATTCAATCTCGATAGAATATCTGTTAAACCAAAACGTCTAATAGACGATAGCATGAAAGAGTTCAAGAGATTATCGAAAATTAATCCTAGATTTAATCTCGATAGAGTATCTGTTAAACCAAAACGTCTAATAGACAATAGCATGAAGGAGTTCCAGAGATTATTGAAAATTACGCCTTGGAAAAATGCTCAATTCAATCTCGATAGAGTTTCTTATACACCAAAGAATAAAATTCTTGATAGAGCCCTGATAAGGAGTTTGAGAGATTATCGAAAATTACGCCTTGGAAAAATGCTCAATTCAATCTCGATAGAGTTTCTAATACACCAAAGAATAAAATTCTTGATAGAGCCCTGATAAATAAAATACGCGATTGTATTAATGAATTCAAGCACGACGTCGCATCTCATAGCTGGTCAACATTTCGAATTGATGGTGTTGTTGATGCCACCATGAACGATGAAAACGCAGCGTTGATGTTATCACAACTTGGCAACAAAAAGTACTTTTTAGAGAAATTCATTATCCGTGTAGAATCAGGTAGTTGGATTATACGAGACAAATTTGAACCAATTCTCAGAGACAAGAAAACAATCGTTCTTAGCCGTACTTCTAAGCCGTGTCTGTTAACTGGAATTGACAAACCATACTATGAACGAGCGTGTCCTGAAACAGCAGTTGTGTATGGGATATATCCGTTAAATGAAAAACCTAATATAAGAAAACTTAAACCAATGAAACAGTCGTCGCCGGCGACTTCGTCGTCAGTGGCTTTGCCACTCAATTGTGTAGCAGCACGAATAACAGAACATTTTACAAATGCATCCCGAGGGAAGAAACTTACCGATCTATGGCGTAGCAAAACAGCTAAATGGGAGTTAATGGTGAAAAACCGCGGAGCAACTATTAGAAATTAGAAACGTAGCTGACATTTCCAATAACCGTTATGACGATAACCGGAGAAGTTTTATACGAATCAAAATATAGATCAATGGGAGACCCAATTAAAATTATTGATCATAACGAACACGCATGGACGTCCGCGGTCACAATATTTCCACGAAACAGAACAATAAAGTATATACCCGACGAATTCTTACGAGAAGAATTTTCCAGGGATGGTTTTCTCGCTGAAAAGAAACTATTCGATGCTATTGCGCATTTGAGTAAAAACGACCCCGTGTCGGTGTGGTTACTTCGCAGCACTGAAAACGACCCGGATACGTTTGATCAGTTTGTAAGACCAAACGGTGAATTATACCGCACTGAAGCATTTCACAACAAAATGAAAAAAAACAGCTAGTGGGTTTTTAACGGCGTGTGGCGAAGAAACCGATGAAATCATC
This sequence comes from Unio pictorum, assembly GCA_030141615.1. Classification (NCBI taxonomy): domain Eukaryota; kingdom Metazoa; phylum Mollusca; class Bivalvia; order Unionida; family Unionidae; genus Unio; species Unio pictorum. Next base: position 32,501 of record JARLTB010000160.1, on the reverse strand, counting down.
AACGACGAACAATTATTGACAAACTGTTTTACAATCCCGTCAGTTGCAGCTCATTTTGCGAGAATCAAAAACGTATGGAAAGCAACACGCGTAGAATTCTTGCCAGACATTGAGGCTAGTTGTTTAGAATTTAATCATGGCGGTTTATGGAATAACAAATACGACAGTGATAATATCATTTTAGTTGATATGGTTGCTTGTTATCCAGCGAGTTTTCTTGGTGATGGATAGTGTACTGAGTATTTTAAACGATTTGGACACCCCGTACTTGAAATGACTCGTGTTGCAATAAATGGGCCGCTGCCGGATTTTGATTTAACTGGATTCGAACGTGTATTATCATTTGAGTTCTCAGCAGGTCTTCATCGCTGTTGTTATATTTGGATTGGTAGACACATGTCTGAAAAGAAGTGGCTGCCAATAACGCTATTACGATTCATGATTGATACAAAAATGTTAATTTCGCTGACAGTCAGTGAAGCAATTATATCATATCGGAAACAAACCAATGTCTGGTTAGCAACACCGGAACGTCTTGATAGTATAATTGAGGAATCCAGAAAACATATTGATGCCGGCGAAGAATGTATCATTGAGTGGTCCAAACGGATATTTAATCAACGAAACATCGAAGCAAAAGATCTCGGCAGACGAATAATCGGAAAATTCACTCAGGGAGGAAAAAAAATGCGACTATAGACGATATTCTTCACGGCTGATTATGGATAACACCGAATATGACTTTGTAATCGCGGATGCAGTATCTAAAAACATATATGTGGATCGTAATGATGCTTTTTTGTCCGATGGAACAAAATTGGGTACAGTCGTTACTTATAGCGACGGTTACAGATCCCCGTATACACATTTGAGGTCGTCGATGCTGGGTTATGCTTGTATTAATTGATTTTCAATGATAAATAGATTTCCTGACACTGCGGTTAACAGCAAGTACAGTTGCGCAGTTGCTGAATTCACTAATTCGGATGAAAGCTGGGGATCGTGGAGAATTAAAAAAGAAATGCTGCGCGAGTATTCTGAATCAGCAGACGATGAAATTAAAAGTAATTACTTACGCGGTGATAATTTATCGGAACGTTCTAATGCACCATCGATATCAGATCCAATTTGTAGATATAAAACAGTTTATTTAAACGGCTGTGGCGGGTCAGGAAAAACAACTCGGGCGATTGAATTATATCGTGGACGCGTAAACATGATTGTGCTGGCGCCAACACATAGATTAGCCAGAGAGATAAAACAACGAGGCGTTTCCACGTGTACGTATCATAGTTATTTTCAGATACAGTGGCGGCGAATGGAAACCCGAACGAATGGGAGATAAATTCATCCCCGAGGTTATAATTTGGGATGAGATATGTACGGTTTCAGCAGCTGTATTAAAAATGTTTCTTGATTGGTTGCTGAAAAAGAATACAGCGGTGATAAAGTGCGGAGATCATGGACAGCCACCACCATTTGTCGGCGCGGGTCCACATAAGTGGCTGAAAGAATTCGTGGACTATTACGGAGATATTGATAGAGATTATAGGGCACTTGACGAACAATTAAGTGAGGTTAAAAAATTAATTAGATTACAACCGGATAGAATCCAATGTGAAATAATCAGAGAAATATTTTCTGAAACTCCAATGGAGGAATTTTATAACACATGGAGACCAAACGATTTTGTAGTTGCTAGCAGAAAAATAGTCAGACACACTTCAGAAAAAGCTGTTTGAGCTTCACAAAGAAAAATATCCCCTGATAAAAGTTCCATTGTGTTAAGACCCGCTGACACACGGCGACATAATATTGAAGTTGAAATTCCAGGACAATGCGAAAGACAAACACTAGTATTAAATGATATTGTGCTGGTTGATATCAGTCTTGTCGAAGATGCATTGCGTGCTAAAAATTAGCCATGGACACTGGGTTACGTAACAACAATACATTCCTCGCATGGATTAATCATCTCGGATACAATTGTTTGGATATTCGATAATCGCATTGAGTGGTCAAATTTAGTCTATATTGCAGTGTCTAGAGTACGGCGAATAAATCAACTTCGAAGAATTGTTTTCGATGACGACACCACAATGGATGATATTGATGTTAGCATCATTAATAAAAAACTCTCCTGTTATAAACTCCAAGACAAAAAAAACAAAAAACAACGAGAATTAGATATTGATGCTGAATTAATAATTACGCTGAAGCAACAACAGAATAATCACTGCGCGAGTTGCAATTGTATAATGCGTTGGTAGTATTCGGATAAAGATCCTCGCCAATTCACCGTAGACAGAAAAAACAACATTCTCGGTCATGTCAGAAACAATGTAATCTTGACTTGTCTTGAGTGCAACAGACGCAACGGTGCTAGTTAAGGCCGCGCGGTGGCAATTGAGTATCGTCAGGAATAACTTGTAATTGTTCGCGTGTAAAATCCCGCTGAGGGGCAGTTGAATCCAATTTAAAGATTGGAGGTCTACCAGTTGATCGTGTTATAGTAGATATGCTATGCGTAGTGACACTCCAAATAGGACCAGTAGCTCTTTTTTATCACCTTCGAGTTATCCTGGTTCATATAAATATCTCACGGTGACATTGCTGAGAATCGGCTGAAAAACGCTATCCCGCTGTGGTTGTGGTATATACTTTTTTATTGCGTTGTTAGGTTTCATATTGATTGCTCTGGTAATCTCGTTATTTAGCGCTGCAACTACAACTGGTAACCTTTTGACCCATTCACGGGATCGCTTTTCTTGGATGAATTCTTTTGCGTATTGATATCCAAATAACCGCTCAGCAAGAGTCCGATTAAATCGTTCTACAATTGCCTGATCGCGAGGCAGTGCAGTATGCCCCCGTCTGATGGTGACATTGTAATGTTTCATTGTAGATGCAACCACACCCTCAACTTCCTTGCCAGGATCAACTTGTAACAGATTATAACAGATAATCAACTTCTAACAGATAAATCCTTTCAAATGCAGAAGCAAAATCAGGTGATGATTTTGTTTTTAGCGGTTCTGCTTGTTTGTATCGACTCACAACGTCAACTACGGTTAGCGCGTATTTGTAACCGTTGTCATGTGGTAAAAGCAATAAATCAGCTTGATGAACTTCATTGGGCACGGTAACATCAAAATGCGAGAAATTGATTTGTTTAGGACGCGGTAGATAAATTTGCCATATAGCCTGTTTGGATAACCAATTAGCCGCAGTGGCCTTTTTCACTTTTGCGGCGTTAGCGAGTTTATTGATTGCAGCGTTACCCTTCCAGTATCCCCTCAGAGAATAAAAAAAATAGATTCCATATTATTAATTACCAGCGCCCATCATCAACTTGCCTTTCATAGCCGATTTTACCAACCACGAAGCCAATTTTTCTTTCAAAGATTTATCAGGAACAGCAGTTAACGCATGAATTAATTTCACACTTCCGCGAGATGCCTGTTTTGCAGATTGCTGCTTTAATATGCAACATCATGAGCATGACACGCCTTATCAATAGCGTTTATCGGATACTCGCCGGATCGGGGTTGATTTTGATCTTCAAGTCTGATATCTAATCGTGTTCCGGGGCCACAGTAGCTATATTCTGGAAGGTGCTTTTCTCCGGGATACTTTGCCCATGGGGTTCCAGGGAGCTTTGCCAATTTGGCTGTGATATCACCTCCTCGTTTTTTTTAAAACATCTCCGGATTGTAAAATCTTTGAGTTTGTAGAAACAAATCTAAACTTTTTTATACCACATGTTGCACATCTACCAGTTAGTGCAGATCTGTTATTTTAAGTTGTAATCGTCGTCACATCATTTGTGCTAGTACGCGTTTTACACTTCACACAATATAGATTCATAATTTATGTATAGAGATATGAATATAATTGATTTTTCAGCGACTAAAACAAGAGAACCAGTTAAGCATCATGCAGCGCTACCAAACTCTATCCGCGCAATTATAATCGGGCCATCTGGATCCGGCAAGACGCAATTGTTGCTCAGTTTAATAGTGAGATGGATGAAGCGAAAAAAGTTGTATTTAGTTGCTTCTAGCGTAGATGATCAACGATGCTATGACTTGTTAAAGGATTTTAACGAGAATGCATCAGAAATTAAGGGTGAGAACGCCATTGATTTTATAACGGATATTGACGAGGCGCCATCCGTGGATGACCTTGATGGGAGCATTAACAATTTAGTCGTATACGACGATGTGATGTTAGACAATCAAAAAAACCCAGCTAGAATATTTTCCCGAGGCAGGCACAAAAACACTGACGTAATATATGTCACTCAACGATACACTCAAATTCCAAAAGTAATCAAAGATAACTGTAATATTCTTGCTGTGTTTAACGGCGTTGATACGCATACGCTACGAAATATTTGGCAGACATGGTGTTCCGATATGGACTTCAATCAATTTAAAAATTTCTTTAGTAAAGCTCAGTCAACCCTGCATGGATTTATAACAATAAATTTACATGATCCTCGGACACGATATCGTATCGGACTCTATCAAATATTCGGTTAACCCATAGCAGTAGAGGGGGGGATGACATCACGACGAGACCGTTTTTTGACTAAACGATGAAAACGGTCTTGGAGTATGATTTGCGAAAAACTTATGTTTCGAGCAAGTAATCTTTTTTTAGGTTGAAAAAGAAGGATTCGAATTAATTCTCTCGAGATATTTGTTAGATTTAGAGCAAATGATGTCTCGGACAAATGTCTGATTCCCTTCCCCCCCCCCTCTGCTGCTCATTTTCATTAAAGAATGCGAGAGCTTTGTATATTACATAAATTGTGGGAGAGCCAAGGGATATAAACTAGTAGAAAGATATTTTAGACAAATAAAACAAAATGACACAACCCATTTGGTGATGATGGAAATATTGTTTAGAAATATTCGTTACCGGAAAAAGACAGACGTTGATGTTTATAGAATATTGTTATTTTGCAACCAGCTTCACCAGAAGTTTTATTAAGTATTGCTGCCGATATATAAGTTTGATATGCAAAACTTCAGCCTTCTATGATTATTTGTGATACAAGACTCTTTTGTGAAACATTATATACATTTGAATATCATATTAATACTATATACTGAATATCAAATGTTGACACAAAGAATTAATAGCGTTGAATATATCCATATATTTATTAGATTTTTATTCAAATTCATAATTGATATAACTGTTATAATCATTATAATAGAATGTGTACCTTACGTCACACGCGTAAGCTTCGTTTATATTAGTATTCATCAAAGTATTATGTATTCATTGGTTATCACGTTTTGAGCAAGCTTTCAAAACATCAAACACTAGTTTGACATGGGTTGCAAAATGCGCAGGAAGAATTTAATCATTAGTATATACGCGGCATGTTTTAAATGCTTTTTTAACTTACTCTACCTGAATATCTATCATATATTCAAGTAGTTATTGTACAATTTTCGATATATTGATTTATATTTGTATAAGCAACAAGTAAATAAGCATGAAGTAAATATGTTTAAGATGATGATATGTGTGAATTATTTATACCAAATGTGTTTCAACATCCGGATTGCTAAACAAGATACACTTTTTCCTTACAGTGCGACATATGTTGGTTGCTTTGGTGTTGAATGTAGAAGCACTTATTCCAATTTATATTGTTTGTAATATAGCGAAACAGAAATTTAAAGCAATCGTCGACATCTTTGAACTGAAACGGAATATAAAATCAATATTTTCCGCCTGTTAAAACTACATAGTTTTGCCTCGCACAAGTGGGATTAAGAGTCAAAATGCATCTTTTGTTGTCAGGTATATTGTAGAGATGCTACATGTTAAAATCAATTCATATGGTCATGTATATATTACAAATTCTGAGTTCAATATGATGAAGCTTGGTGTCGTTTTGATAATGTATGAGTATCAATTAAGATTCGATTTGATGCTCACTCAGAAACTGTTATATTCTCTGCTAACTTCAAGGCATTAAAAGTCTAATCACCTTACAGTATACGGACTTACCCTTCCATCGGGTCTAGAGCCAATGCACGAGGTCGGTCAAGATTATTATGAATGAGAACACGGTGCATGGACAAGTCATTGCTTAGAATGGATTGAACCATGATCCACTTGTATGATGGGTCTGTCCAGTAAATGTTATGGCTGATCCAGTCCACCGCCAAACTGATACGATCACGTGAAAGTCCTCTGTGGAACATAGTCATTACATTATTTCCAGGTAAATCTACAGTGAAACTGGCATCCCTGAATATTGTGCGTGAATTATAATCGTACATGTATATGTGATGTAATGTGTTATCTCCTGCTATGCTTGTAAACAGTGCTTCTCCGGTACAATTATATGGATAGATATGTCGCTGGACGGGAATTCCTTCTAAACTAATGCGCTGTATATATATATTTTCTTCACACGAAGTCTTGGTCGAGGTCATTAACAGAACTAGATCATTCACTGAAATAAAGAATGTATTATTTACATTAACTGTAACTACATGCAGCAAACAAGAAATTAATTAAAGTTTATAAATTCAAAGTTTAAATTAGGACGATTTATAAGTGAAATTAAAAATATAATTTCATGTTTCTAACCACTTTTCCACACACAACCTGTTTCAACGTTTTGGAGATGGAAATGCGCAATATATCGAACTCAAAATATTTTATACGTCTGGAGTACTTCTTATGTATGAAAAAACCTTGGACATATTTGATTATTAACTCTCACCTCTAGGACACCTCGATATTATGTACTATTCATAAATACACTCCTTACTGTTTCAACTGAAGTACAATTAGCATAATGTATACTACTCTGAATTTATTTTTTCATCTTAACTATTTTGTATAAATCGTCAATGTGCTTTGCATAAATTTTGTCTAATTTGACGACTTTGTGAAAGAATAAATCCAAAATGGACTTGAAATGTTTGCAAATTAGAATGAGATTTTAACATGTAAGAACTTGCAGAAATTAATTAAAGTGAAGACGGACATGTCAAGATTATTATTATACATATGAATGTGCAATTCCAGCATTATATGAGTGCAAGACATGACATTATTTAAATTAAATTTTAAAAGATGTTATGCCATAAAGCGCCTTGCCACTGACAAATCACATCTGCAAAGTATAGATTCAATTTTGTAATGTATCTGAAATATTCTCATTACAAACGATTAGCATGCAATATTAGGTCAGATTAAGTTTTTAAAGTGATTTACGTAACAGAGAAACAGAATGAACAAGGTTTCTTCGCACATAGTCATAATAGTGACCAATGATGAAATTCGCCTGTTTTGAACTAATGTAAATTATCATTCAATATACAATATCGGGCACTAACAAAATAATATACGCATCATCTGCAATCTGTATTTCTGGATTTAACAAAGTAAAACAAACACAAATATGGTGCTTCATAAACGGCATATATTGAATAGCAACATGAATATAACAGTGTTCACAACAGCATTGAATATCCATCTGTCCTTATAAGCCCGACGATCATAAACATGCATGCCAGTCAGATATATTTCATTGATAAGTGACTAATTGTCCATTATCTCATGGAAAACTTAGTCAGCTGTATTTCACTGTTAGGTGGTGCCCGTTTCAGATTACTCTTCAATACCTTGAGGAAGCTGAAAATTACTTGTTTACATTACAAACAAAGGACTCAATCTACACAGGCGACTTCAATCATCCAAACTAGTGATGGATGTAGATCGGATTACAGGTACTTCAATCCACCAATTGGGAATGACGTTATAGGTGTATTGAAAGCACAATTACAATCCCGGCTAGACAAATTATACATAAGGCCGCTCAAACAACCTGTACAACAAATTACTTGCAATACTAACAGCTATCTCGAACAAGGTATGTAACTAAACTATGTTGCAGAAACCTAGCAAATTCTGATATCAACAAGGGCTTTGACAGTTCAAAGCCAGCAGAAATACAAATATGTGTGCGTATTGGATTAAAATGAGATATACATAATAACCAGTATTATATCAGGATTATGTAATATATGGTTAATATAGTAATAATGAGAGATCTTGACATTTGTATCATTTGATGACTTCTTGGAGAATTATTCACCAGCATAAGTTTTTGCACTTTTCCTTAGAACTTCGAAGACGTCCTTGTCACAACAAATTTATCACGTGCTGGTATAATTTATCAAGTCTTCCTCAATTTTGACATGAAACTCGCTAACCCGTTCACATTTCAATAACACTCAATAAGTCATATCTCACTGAGATTACACAACCTAGAAGAACTCACCAAATCTGATCTGTGTCATTCACTTTTATAACTTAGCAGTTGTAATAAACAAGGACGAAGACTGACTAAACTACTCACACAAGCTTGTTTATTTTGCATTGTGATTGTAACACACTTATTACGTGTTTTCGAGAATATAATACAGGATAAGCAGTCCATGGTGGACATATACAATACATATATTTTAGGATGATCCTATGACTTCGATAATGTTTTGCTGTCAACGGCTTTATCTGCCAAAAGAAGGACACTAACGCGCCTATGTATAAGTAATGAAATTGAACAATACAATACATCAATGTGATATGACGGATGAGTTCAAATTAGAGACCATATCAAATGTAATATTGCTTGGATTACTAATGGAAGCCAATAGCTCCCTTAGATTCTTTATTTGCGACATTAACGTTGATAGTGCGATGAGATATTGACTTAATTTTCCAACAAATATGGTACGTTTGTCTGACTAACATCCGTGCTTCCTGCAATTATAGAACCGGAATCATCAACCTAAAAACAGCAACATGGCGTCAGGACACATTTAAGGTATATCTTCGACATATATTACTATTTGACTCATACAGGTGAAATTAAGTCAATTTTTGATCCCAAAATGACGGTAAGAGACAATTATTTCTTTTGCAACATAACAGTTTGTACACGCATCTGAAAAATGCAATATGTTTGTATTTTATACATAAAACATCTAATGCACTTGAGCGTTACCAACAATATGCGTCCTCAATTTTTTGTCGTTTTATACTTACAAACTGCACTTAATTGTTATTTGAAATGGCATTTATAATATATCAAAGTTAAGTCATCCGACTCGCGTTTAAATCGCGCTAGATTTGCCACCAAATCATACAATTGTATAATTTACAATGAAATATTGGAAAATGCACAACATATAACGTGGATATCGACTACATTTAGTTTTATCTCTTAATTACATTTAATAGAATAGTAATTTAGTTACAAAGTACATATGACTGGAGACCTGAGCTGGTGAGAGAAACAAACGCACAACACAATAGCAGTTGAAATTCTTCACTTTGTCATAATGGATGTAGTCAATCGACACCATTGCTTAACGATCATCATCCTAAAGGAATACAAAGCATGTAAACAACCCATTACAAACTATTGTATACACATACTTCAATATTCCTTGTTATCTAGATGGGGCATTCATTACAAATTATTCTAAACTTTTAATTAAAGTTACAGAATTGTTATTGGCGTCTGCATTTAAGATGTATTCTTACATAAAGTATTAGCTTCTGAAAGCCACGATTTGACTGTGTAATGTTCCGATGGGGTGTTGATATCAAATCGTTACATTTATTACTCATTTCATTCCACTTGTTGACCAAACCCAGCTGTACAATGAGACGGTAACAACACACCGTAGTTGCTGAATATTCAAAACAAATGTTAACAAAGAGAGATAATATATTAATACAAGCTGACAATTCTAACGGTTCCATTGCATTAGCACGCATTAACGAGAACGCATTCAGGAAATTAAATATCTCTATAACAAGGAAGATTAACTCAATATATGTATTTCATTTATGTGGGCATCAAGTGTTATATAAACATCAGCTGGGTTGACTGTAAAAGGTAAAGTTGCATCTGTTATATTCAACAGTAATTAATCATTCGGAACTGTCTGTTGTGGATCATAGAATACACATCTAAACTTGCAAGGTGTATTTAATGTATATTCATCATATAATCATTAACATGTCTAGGGTCTAATAATGTTGGCGGCAATTATAATCAGCCCATACTTAAGCCTCATACATGCCATTGGGATCTTAGCTACATTGACGGTAGTCTATTGATAGGCAGTGATAATTAAGCAACTGTTTTTGAGTTTCTATTATTCTGCTTTGTGGTGATTGGTTCTGACTGACGTGCCTCGTGATCCGTTTGGTTAGGTAGAAATGTTGATGGTTATCTTGAGTTAGGATCTACACAGTATATCGGGCTATTCTGTGATGTAACATGAGTGAATTGAAGGGTATAATTTTTTCCCAGCTTCTTAAAGCTACCTGCGATATTGTACATATGAAAATGAAACCCCAATTAAATATTTTATAACGGCCCTCAAGTATTTATATCAAGTTGTCATGACACTGAATGCAATAATACTGAACATGTTCCGTTGAAGGTAACATATGCCAAATCTTTTTAAATGGTGCATTTCAAACCAAAAGGTATAGACAATGTTGGCAGAAATTAAAATCCTCCCTTGTTATATAAATATATATGCAATTGTGATCTTAGATACATAAAAGGTAAATTACTGATAACAATATGATGGTTATGTGGTACCTCCCGTATATAATACGAAATTGAAACAAGCACATGCATTTACCGATGATACGTTAAAATTAGAAATGACACGAGTATCCGTGTTTCTGAGATTCTGACATTTGTAAATATTCTTTACGGGAGAGAGGGGTCACCTATTCTAATGCAAATGCAGTAACCTTGTAGGATACTCATTTTCCTATTATCTATATGTTTAAGTATAAACAATGTACTACAAGATACAATGTACTAAATTAAAAATTTAGTATGACTATTTTTACAATATCGTCAATAAACTATACTACTAAAACTTGGCACATATCACATTATAGATAGTTTGAACTATGTCGCGCACGGTATATTAGGCTGAAATTGAATTGTCGTTTGAAATCCAGGTAACATTCCAAATTAACTTCATGTAATATATAACCGCATAATGCTACAACTTATAAAGTGGGTTTAAAGATTATGAATAATGACTCGTGTTGTCCATTTTACTTAATTACTATGCTTATTTACTTGTGTTAGGTATTGCCTTTTAGACATGAGCTATATATGGTTAGATAATAACGGACACGTGTCTAGACTCAGCTGCGTCTGTGATTCTGTTATGACATTGAAAATATGGAATAATACAATGCGAATATAATGGTTTGTTTTAAATTATCTACAATACGTTATCTACTATCACGTTCACTTCCTTGCTAGTGCAATACAGTAACGTTTGCTTAAGTTGAAACTGCAGTCGGAATTATTGTTATAGTTTTTGTAGGAAAAAAGGACATAGTGAATACAATAAAGTTTGCCTGATTGATCAATGCGGCAATGTCTGAAACGCTTGTTCGACATGGCGAACGTTATATTACAGTCAAACAGCGATTATTCCTATGAGACAGATAAACCGTAACCATATATAAAATACCATGTATATAGGTTCAAAAGGCACTTAAAATATTAGCGCGACCGTCATTGGAAAGATGGGATAGAATAGGTCATTATCCAGGTACAGTAATACAGTTTAAGATTTGATATAAGATGAAAAGTGTCATCATTGATAATTCTGTAAAATGTTGAATGTGTTGTATATTACGTTATGCAACTCATACGTTGTATACAAACAAGAATACCATTCGATTATGTGTCGTCCACACAAGAAGAAAACTTAACCAGCTAAGCTAGTCTTCATCTTTGTAAAAGCCATAAAAGTTATGCAACAATTATATTATCATCTTCGTCCAAACTTATATTTTCTTGAGAAAATCATTAAATTAAGTTCGGTATGTTTTGGGTACACAAAGGATTGCGGCTTTGCTCATTATAACTGCCCAGTGTAATGTTTCATTTTGATTTTATATCCTTCTTACGATCTGAGATTATGTTTTTTGAATTTCATGTGAATGATTAGTAACATATTTATCTTGAAATTTTGTAAGTTATCAAGATAGCACATTGTATTCCACTGATGTAAACTAGTAAGTGTATGCATCACAGTGCGCTGTAGAAAACAGTTTTAATCAGTAATGTATCGCTAAGTGAACGGAGTCAGATATTTTAGTGTTGAGTCACTTTTAGTACATCTTACAAAGGCATATTTTATGATGATAATATCTTTTGGAAAAAATATTGAAAGTACAAGATACATATTCTTTCAAGATATATATACTATAGATAGCACCAACCCGAATAAAGCTTTCGTTATTTTTAACCGCCACAAACATGTCAAAAGAAAGAATTAAGCTCATGAGATAGGTCGCCTCTACATAATGTAGAAAGATCATGCTTCACCTGTTAATAGATCAGTGTAGATTGTACAGATTGGAATTGTTGAACAATCCGTTGTTACATTCATGTCACGAATTGTATATCTTAATTACTTGTTTACCATTTGCTAATCTCACGTAAGAATGATATAGTTAATTTTGATCAAAAGCATGCTTACTGTTTGAACAGACTGTATCACTTCCATCAATAAGTTCTATGCCATCTTCACAACCGCATATACGGCCACCCGGCTTAGGGAAGCAAAACGTGGAACATCCTCCATTATTATATTTACATAAATCATTTGCTGAAAAACGGATGATATTATTAATTAAGGGTCACCCAAATAATCAGATACACAATAATTATAACATATAAGATGTGTTATTGGCCGATTCAATATTCGTTATTCGGATACTTATATTCTAGATGGCATAAAGCATTTATGGTATGTAGTAATGTACAATTATGTTGTATTATTTTGTGTGCATATTTAACTGTTTCATGCTTTCTATGTGCACTCAGTATTGCATAAAATATGGTATTAACCATGTCAATAGTAAATTACTAATTATAGAACAAACACTTCACATACTAAATGTACATTAATGTATAGATTGATGAATGTTCAAATATATTCTAAGTATGTTCTTATGTCATGTGTACACTCACTATAAAGATTGAAGTTTCTAAACATGCTGATGAAACTAATTCTTCCCAGCTCTCCGTAATGAGCAAACGTCTTCGTTACACTCGGATTGGATAAATCGACTTGAATAATACTCCTGTTAATTCCAATAAAACAATTAAAACGCATTGTAATTTATATTTTACAAACGCATAATAACCTCTCACAAAAATAAGATCGTCAGAAAATTATATTCCATAAGTAACACGTTTCGCCTTTGAGTGATTTTCAACAAAGAAACATAAATCGTCATAAAAAGCGCCAACAAGACTATTTAAAACTTAATACGAGGGAAGGTAAATGGGTATTTCAAGACATACGATGCTATTCCATAATATAACCAAAAACATCATGATGTAAATTGCATAATTTTATAATACAACTTTAATAAAGACATATTCAAAATTTAAAAGCATTATATATATATATATATATATATATATATATATATATATATATATATATATATATATATATATATATATATATCAACAATTACCTGTCTACTGGTAGGTCTTTTCTAATGCAATACGGATATAATATGATAATATTACATCGTTTTTGAAGGATTTAATTATAATAGAAGCCATCATCTAAAAAAAATACATTATCTGATTCAGTTTATTATGGTAATATTACACCATTTGATACCGTATAAGCAATAAGTATATAATGTAAAACAATACAAGACAAATTGACTATCCGCTAAAGACCTCTGATTGAATCAAAGTATATTAATTTGGATGAATCCATAGTTTATATCAAACAATACTTGCGAATTTCCCGTTGTGGAAATTAGGAGATAATTAGCATCGACAACTGCAGCTAGAATGCTGTTATCTCCTGAATATGCAATCAGAGTATTGTGACCTGTTCCGTCCATATTGCAGTATTTGACACTATGAAGAAGGCTATCGATGTAGTACAGGATGTCTTCTGAAACCGTATCGAAAGTCATCATGGAATCATTTGTGATATCGTATTAAACAAGAAAAAGAATGGTAGTCCTTCAGCTTCAAATAAAGTTCATTTCGGGTATTTAAGGATACAAACACGTTTAAAAGCAATGGATCCTCGTATGTCAAAAACAATTTAACATAACAAACATTTATTCATACAAAGCAATCAATATGTTTCTCCCATTCTCTGTATGTATGTATGTATGTATGTATGTATGTATGTATGTATGTATGTATGTATGTATGTATGTATGTATGTATGTATGTATGAATGTATGTATGTATGTATGTATGTATGTATTTATGTATGTATGTATGTATGTATGTATGTATGTATGTATGTATGTATGTATGTATGTATGTATGTATGTATGTATGTATGTATGTATGTATGTATGTAGGTAGGTAGGTAGGTAGGTAGGTAGGTAGGTAGGTAGGTAGGTAGGTTGGTAGGTATGTATGTATGAATGTATGTATGTATGTATGCATATATGTATGTATGTATGTATGTATGTATGTATGTATGTATGTATGTATGTATGTATGTATGTATGTATGTATGTATGTATGTATGTATGTATGTATGTATCTATGTATGTCTTAAATGCATGTCGGTATGTATGTATATCTGTCAACCGGTCTTTCTCTCTTTCTCTTTCTCTCTTTCTCTTTGTATATATATATATATATATATATATATATATATATATATATATATATATATATATATATATGTATATATATATATGTATATATATATATATATATATATATATATATATATATATATATATATATGTATATATATATATATATATATATATATATGTATATATATATATATATATATATATATATATGTGTGTGTGTGTGTGTGTGTGTGTGTGCATTTCTCTATCTAATGATACACACTGTTCTCATGTGAAGGAACTGTAAATGACAACATTAAAGCCAATTACTTTTGTAATCGATGGTCAGGTCCGTGGGATTTTCTTGAGGAAGTTCCAGTAAAACTGACCACTGACTACCGTCCATATTGGCCTTGCCAATACAAGGGCTCAAATAACCTTCAGAATAAAACAATAACCTGAAACGAAAAATTCGGCGCTTCATTAAAATTATAAAAATAAGTAAAATTGCGCTTATATAATCCCATACAGAACGGTCTTCATACGATGTTATTCGCTAATCAGCGCTTAAAAACTTTTCGTCTGCTATAATCGTCCCTTTTAAGACAACATTATATATATATATATATATATATATATATATATATATATACATATATATATGCATATATACATATATATATATATATATATATATATATATATATATATATATATATATATATATATATATATATATATATATATATATATATATATATATATATATATATATATATATCTCCACCTACCCTTTCGAAGGATACAGGACTAACCCCGAGGGATCATTAAGGCCAATAACCAATGTTCGTTGTCTTCCACTGCGAGATATAACACTGATGTAACTCTCATCTCTTCTGTAAACTCTCTGATTGTTTGTTACTGTGTAGTAAATGTTCCCTGTTGAATAGTCTACAGCAAATCGATTGGGGGTATACACAACGTCATCATAGGGCGCTGAAAAAGTTGTAATGTTCTGAAGGAGCTTGTTCTTGTCTGACATATATATTATTTGAATCTCGAATTACGTTATATACGTGACCTGGTACATATTGTATAGCTGATTAATGTTAAACGTTTCATCTTGTCATACCATGAATCGCGTGTTTCAATTTGTGTATCGACGTTTATACCAGGGCATAATGTATTATATACGTATAGTATTTTATAGATAATCGATGACCAAGATGAAGATTAATAAACACTAGTGCTTGAAATCCAAGAAAATGTGAAAGGAATTCCATTTATTTTATTTTTTCTAATGCTTCATGTTCCACGATTATCACAGAATCGGAATAAATATTTAAAGTTTGTCATTAATGAATTGTCTTTAGTTGAGTGCACTTGGAATAACCGAATATGTTCAATTAAACTCAATCTGTTTATACTGTACTGTTAGTTTAATCAACATGTAAATGTTCATCTATATAATTATCTTGGGTTAAAATCCAACTTTAGATTTGCTCAATATTATATGTTCACTGAATTGTTCATTTGGTATGGGATATATTTTTTATCTAACATATTTATTATAATACGTACAGACAGGAACTACTGTTTTTATTGTGCCGTTACGGTGAGTGATGTACAAAGTAGATGATGCGCCAAAAATGAAAACATTATCAACAGTGCTGTATATAATTCCACTCAGAGATTCTCTTGATGTGATGTCAATTCCATTCAATTTCTGAATGTTAAAAAATATGTCGATGTCGATGTGGTAGACGGTGTTATCCGTCGAGTCGACTACCAGCATGCCTTTGAATCCACGTAGCCATTCATTCTTACCAATGTGATCTTCATACAAAATACAAAGAAGATTAGGCGGTGAGTCGAATTAAAGTCGATATATATATATATATATATATATATATATATATATATATATATATATATATGTATATATATATATATATATATATATATATATATATATTTGTGGTTGTGTGTATATGTGTGTGTGTGCTACTTAGCTTGGTAAGATAATGATTTCATAACTATATCGAGTAAATAGTTATAAAGATAATGGAAGACTGACTTATGTTCGTTTCTGTATTTCAAACTATGATAGTGTTAATATTTATATTGCTATCACAATATTTAGATAAAAGCAAAAAATTGTATGATTATTTTTATAAAAAAGACGTTTGTGAATTAAGAACAAAGTGTATTTTTCCCAATCTGAATGATAAATAAACAGGAAAACTAAATTTGAATCTTCTGTCTGTCCATTGATTAGCGCAATCTACTTCCGACACAAGTTTAAGAATGGCATTAATATGATAGTACTTTATTTACATGATATATGCATACATCGATGAATACAAGTTCCCTAACGTCTATTTAAAATCTTTAAAGATAATATAAAGTTACTTAATATCTCTGTTTTATAATTATGTCAACAATATCGAACAGCGATTTCACCATACCTATAATTGTAATTACCTGATGTACAGTTAAGTCCGTCGTTTGAAAGACTAAACCCAGATCTGCATTGACATACCCTCCTTTGTCCATGGGGAATGCAAATATGCTGACATACTTCATTAGGGCGATAGCATGGCCCTGACAAAACAAGTAAATTACGTATTAGGAACGTTTGCTATTCATAAATGTTTTCAAGCTAATAATCGAAGGGGCTTGACTTTGCACATATAGCATTGTGTGGATATTTCCCTGCGATATAATATATAACTTGAATCAAGTTTTAAAATAATCCCAATCATGCCAAGATTTTCTCTGAAATTATAATAATGTAACTAGCCTGCTTTCCCCAAGAAAACTATCTTTGAATAATGGTTTGACAATATAGGAATTAAACTATCCAGGTTAGTCGACTATATCACAACAAGTTTGAGGCGATAACTTAAAACGACACAAATATCAATATGTGTCGATCGACTGCACCATAAACAGCGAAAATACTCTATATATTTATGCTTCTGAAGATAACTTTGCTATTTGCCGGTTTATTTTGGCGTCGTCATTGTTATAATCAGGTAACCAAGCGATATAATTCTCGTACTTAGGTCTTATCTCAATTACCTGGTCAAAATAAACAATGACAACAAAATTGAATAATTAGATTATGTTATTTTTCTGAAAAGACATTATTGAAAAATATAGTAAACACGACTATCTTTTTCTCACCCAAGCGACAGAGAAATCTAGCTGTTTTGCTAACCTTACTTTTCTTATCTCAGTCTAGTCATCTCAGACCAGTCGTCTCAGTCATGGTGTCCACGCGCTGTGAACTACTTTAAACCAAAAATAACAAACCTTCTTGTCTTCTGCTGTGCCATAGTTCTTCTCAAATAAAACAACAACAACAACAAATATATAACCAAAATATAGTTAATTAAGGTCAATCTGTCTTAAAAACACACCAAAACAAAAACATTTTGATAGAGACAAATACACACACGCATACTATTTCTAGGTTTTGATATAATGTTAGTTCGTTCAAACTAGCATGGTCAAGTTTATCCGATGTGCAGAACTAGCTCAGTACATTTTCAGATCATTAAATGTAGCTAAAGCAACTGAATTAGTTGTAAACACTTCGCGTGAAACATTGTATATACTGCTAGCTACATTTAATGAAGCTGACCTGAAACGTTTCTGTGCTACAGATAGGATAAAATTATAAATGGTATTTGAAATGAACCATGTCAGAAAACACAGATCCATGCACATAAGACTATATACCGATACACTTCATAGCATCCCATCTCTCTAAACAACAACGGAAAACTTAGCAACAGCCAGAAATGTGTTATGTAAAACATACTCTATTGTAATTTTGTTAAGCATCACCTTTGTGCTCCAGTTGAATATACCTGAAATACTTCTTGACAAATAATACACTTACCAGCCAGAAGGAATGATTTATATCTCAACACACTAATCCATAAGCACATTTCACTGCATCACTTGCCATATTTCCAAGACAGAATATAAATTTTCAGAGAATCAAAGCTTAGCACATTGTTATTCTATGTGGTCCGAATGTTTGAAGGATGATGCGGGGCATTTAAACGGGACTGTGGGGTACTCAAAATCGGAAATGATGAAAGGAAACAGTTTCATTCTAATAAATGTTAATTATTTGTTGTTAATTTGATATAACATCCATATATTAAATGTGATAATACTCCATTACTATGCGGCGTTTTATGTTATTATTTTTCTTTGCTCACGCGTATGAACAGTGTACTTCGGACGCAACGTACACATTGCGAGGTTCGCACTTTGAAAGAGGTATTTTTACTTTAAACGAAAATATTGGGTGAAAAAAATAATCTACGTTGGGGTTTGGACCGAGACAATGAAATCCCAGCCGTAGGGTTACATTATATATCTCCCCACTACACCGCTTTAAACCGAATGGACACCCACGCATAAACACTGCACAGATTTAAAACCCCTCCAAGGTGCATTAGTACGTGTCTGCCCTGGACAAGGCTTTCCAGGACCTGCCAAAGCCTCGTGGGGAGACAAATAATATAACCACGAGGCTGGGATTTCGTTGTCTCGGTCCAAACCCCAACATAGATTCTATATGTTGTATTCAAAATGATCACGTTTAATCGATATATTAAATTGAGAGAACAATAATAGCTTTGAATGAATATAATATTATGAACAATACAATCTACATTTACCTGCTTTATTTTGACGAATATTTTCATCAAATATCTTTATAGATGAAATTTTTCCTGTGTTAGGAAATACGCCTGATGTTGTCTCTTCACCAGTGCTTGTGGAATATGACACAATTAATGTCATGTTAACATCATTGGCTGTCACGAGTAAGTGTCCCTAAAAATGATCAAATGAGGCTATGGATAATAATTTCTTAATACAATTGAATACCGAGAACCATTCCTTAAAGCGGTTAACAAAGAAAAATAAAAAAATTATCTCCAGAGAATTGATACCAATTCCTTAGCAATGAAAAATGGAAAAGGAGAAGATACAATTTTTTTACTATATAAATATATTTTATAATCTGTCTCATAATGATATAATGCATGTGCATTTAGAAACCAAAGATATTAATTGATCTAAAAACGTCGAGCCGATCATATAAGTAGTGTATAAAAATAATATAGTAATAATAATAACAATAATATTACTAACAACTTACGGTATTTTTATTGTTAGTATTAGTGTTATTATTATTAGTAGTAGTAGTAGAATTACTATTATTATTATAATTATTATTATTATTATTATTATTATTATTATTATTGTTGTTATAATTATTATCATCATCATCATCATCATCATCATCATCATCATCATTAACGTCAATATTACCAGTTAAGATTTTCTCTCAACTTCTGCTACAAAAGATTGGATACTTACCTTGTATGTTTCAAGCATATCAATGTTTTTTTCACTTGAACGGAACGTTCTAAGGTTGGAACCATCAAGCATGAAGGACCTAATATGGATTTCGTCTTTACCAAACGTGTCCAGGAAAAAGATCCTTCAAGACAATTTGTAACTTTAAGTATACGACTATAGTTCAATCCTTTTGACACATTATCTTACATATATGTTTCTCTGAATTTTTGTTAGGGTCCCTGAGCGGTCGCGTGGTCTCAAACGCTCTCTGTTTCGGATCACTTCCATCTCATCTCTGTCTACGTGGGTTCGAGTCTAAGATTGGACAAATACAGCTATGTGAGAAAGCTAGCCAGTAGCTTCTCGTGGGTTGGTTGTTCTTTCCAGGGGGGTTTCCCAGGTTCTTCCTTCGCCAATAATACTGGATGCAATGTATAGCCAGTTTATAGGTAGATAGTGTTCTGAGAAATGGCGTTAAACCCTAAAACAACTACAACAAATGAAACTGATTTTATTAATTAAGACAAGAATGAGCCGTCGAAGAGCAACAGTGATCAAATTCAGCTGTTATAGACAAAGATCTAAAAGCATTAAGTATCATCAACACTAAATCTAGCTATCTTTTAAACTTTATTTAGTAGACAAACAAAGCAATTTATATGTTAGGCATTCTATGAAATGAACATGTGACACGGATAAGATATGGATGATTTTGGTTGTAAAAATACTTACATAAAATGTAACAAAACGTGCTCTTTGATAGTTTCTTAAATTTTCGATTTTCGTGTAATGCATATATCTCATTATGCAAAGTATCATCTAGTATTTCGTGTCATGGTTACATGCGTTGCGTAATGAAATAGACATATTTTCCAAAAGGATTTCGATACATACAATCTTTGCTAGAAAAGACGTTTTTACAAATGATATGAGTCTGCAAACATGTTGACTCCATTGCCAAACATCAATACAATATCACATTATGTGAAAGATTGTATATATATATATATATATATATATATATATATATATATATATATATATATATATATATATATATATATATAACATCATTTAACAGTAGGTGTAGTTAAGTAATATTGCATTTTATGGGCACATTTAGACTTTTCTCTTTTGAAGATTAAATGTACAAGTCATACTGAAAACAATATACAATATGATTAATTAAATTGTATTCACAAATATAAAGTTCGAACAAACTATTAGATTCACATTATTCACGGAGGAATCCTTACAACATTTTGAATTAAACAATCTAATCTTCTTACTTCATGCCAATATATTTAACGAGACAGTCACCCGAGAAGTAAGGACAGTTCCTCATACCTAGGAATTCAAACATTTAGAATTATGATTACAAGTTCGTTAATAGTGTGTGAGAACGTTATATACTCCACATTTGAATATATCCACATTTAATCATGCCACTAAAATATATCACTCCAAATAACTATGTCGATGCCAAACATTACAACCTAAACATTGTATTATTGTCTCATGTCTAATTACGAGCTTTCAATGCAGGACTAAATTATATTTACTACAACTCTATATGAACGAAACCGTAATTTGCAGAATATATCATTCCATCCTCGTTTATGCTGACCTGAAAAGATCATTTCATGTATAAAATAAACGTTTGTACTACTTAACTGTTACAATTTACATTACAGTTAAGCATTGGAAAATGATACGATGTAATATAAATTAATACATTGACTCCCATTTTTAACAAATTATTTTTTGCTAACATAAATTACTTGTTACCTGATTTATAACATTTTAATTTTAACTGATGTGTTAAATTACATTCCTTGCAAAGTTTCAACTAATATCAAATTTACTTTATATGATTTGTGCAGCCGTTCAGAGAAATATAATGTAATCGTGTTAAATGTGTTAATTTTGCATCTGCAATACATTCCACTATTCTCATTCCTTATGCCATCTGTCTTTAAAATGAACTTCAACTAATGTTTCTTATCAATAAACCATTCAGCTATAACATGTGCTAGTACATTAAGCCAACAATACATGCGGCTTAAAAATGAACTAATTGTTTGATTTAACACAACATCAATCTAAAAGTGGTAATGTTATTCCCGGATACTGGATATAGCTCTTCAATACGATCTATAATTTCCACATTTTAATATAGTTCGGCCTACAATCGGTATTTTGTTCTGTAGAGTATAATACCAAAATGTGAAAGATTAATAATTTGGTACAGTCATTGAGAATACGGGCATTCCATGATCCAGCTAACAATACATGAATCTAGAGCATCATTCTTTGAAAATCTTCATATGCGGCACGTAGGCAATACAAATTACAAATATGCATATATGTCGGTGCGAAAAAAAAACATAAAATCTAGTAGATGCAGTACAAACTAAAATATTAACGTTCCTGATGAATAAAATAGAGCCGAGCGATAAAAATGTCTTGATTTTAAATATTTACGGTAATTATTTCAGTATCAATCTGAGGTGTACATTTTTCGCAGGAAATATGTGCAACATAGTTGAATGTTTAATATATACATTGTATATCTGCAAGCTTAAGCAATACGCGGATTATGACATCACTGAAAGAAACCAATTTTAATGAAAAGTGTATGTAGTCAGAACTAAACTCCGTCTGTGTTGATTACCTCTTAGTATCCAGATCATAGTTGAGTGATTTGGGATCCACTACGGTTGTAGAGTCCAAGACAATACGGTGGTTACTGCCATCTATATTGGAAGATTTTATCACATTCCCGTTTCTGACTGATATCCAATACACCAGGCTGCATATGTCAAGGCAGAAAGAAAGTTTATTTTAACCTAACATTTAAGTAGTATTGCATTTAAATTTGTAAACAATAAGATGCAATTTGTAGGAAAAATGTATAGAAAAAGGATGCATTTGCCTAAAATATGTAGATATATGGGTGTTTATTATACATTTATTGTGATATATATTTCTTCTATCACCAACTAGATATATTCGCATCGAAAAATTCCTGTTATACTTGAACCGACGTTTGCGTTATTGGGACATTACTAGATGTCGAGTCTGTTTAGGTGATTTAATTACCTATCATGTATGAATTAACATATAATGGACATAATCACTGTCTAAATACCTACCGTTCATGGGACACAATAATGATATCACGTGGTTTAGTAAGACCTCGATAAAAAACGTGTGGATTGCCAGGAACTATTTCCTTCCTCCAAATGGTGCCTGTGTCCTCCTCTGTCCAGTACACGTCTCTATTGTATCCGTCCCATGCCAGGCCTTGAAAACAAAGGAATGAATACGCCGTGGCATTTATTACAGCTGTAGTACTGTCATAGACACCTCTTCTTCCGTAATTATGTTAGGCTCTGCCTTAAAATTTCAATCTGCCTTATACGAATTATTTTTAGAACTTTTGTCTTTTTTGTTGATCCCTCATGTCCAAAACTATATTCAAACTATTTCATTATTAAACATTAAAGTTCCATATTTTAAACAGATTTGTCTGTCTAACATTGACAATCCGAAAGGAAATACCGAGAAAACTTAATTGTTAGTCTCTTGCTTTAATCAGCCATGATCACTTTCACGTATATATTTGTTCTCCTGTATTTGTGCTTCAAGTGAGTAAACATTGGTTTATATTTATAATTGTGAGTAAGGTATCCAACACTACAAAATACTCCTGTCGACAGCTGTGTTTTTCAGCTTTGATAAGTTGATGACACTCTCATTATTACAATTGGCGTTGCATTAAGTTGCATGCAATCCGTTTCGGTTGATATTTATTTGTGGACAAGTGTATGTCCCCATAGGAAAATATCATAATCATTGTATTACTAAAATGATTTTATTTTCTAATTTTAATATTTTTGCATCTAATAGTCATTCCAGATTTATATAATTGTTCATACAGATATGCGTTTGAATACATAATGAATTATTGCGTTACTAGAATGATCTATTCAAACATACATCATTATCGTGTTATTAAATAATGAGTTTAATAGTTTTGTATACCTGATGCGATATTCAACGTATCAACTACATTGTTAATATTCCATATTATCAGCCACTCTGGAAGATCCAAGAAAGTATCACAGATCAAGAATGTTTGAGCTGTGTCAAAACTTCATTATTGGATAACTGTTTAGGTAATTTTAGGCGCGAACCCAAAGCTTTTTTGTAAATACTTGTACCATTGCTTCCCATGGTCTCATCACGAAAATGAACGTTTCTACGACAATCATCATAATTGTTGATATTTCTTATATGTAGCCGTAGGTATGAATGATAAATTTAAATATTCAAATTACACCCATGTATTGTTGTGTTCTTCATTTTTTAATACATAATATAACATGTTATCTGTATTACATAAAGGACATCCCAAGTTTTGAAACTGATTGTCAAAGAAAGAATACGGTTTCACAAAATCGTAGAAGTTCGGCTTTTGGTATCTAAACATAAGGAAATAAATAAGTTTTGACAAAAGTAAGTTTCTGTAACGTATAGTTGCTTGACAGAATATTTTAATGTCATCTGAATATCGTGACTTACATATACTTTTATACATAGAAAACAACCTCACTGTTGATGTCTAGTACTTACAACATCGACAGAGTTTAATGCATCTTGGTATGTTAGACCTCACCAACCTCTCATTTTGACATTACATATATATCACCCACATTCGGTTGCTGGCGTGCAGATATACATTTTCCAATGCAAAGTATGCATTATTTGATCCCAGTGCCAGTAGCCATCACACAATTTAACATATTAATCAAACGTTGCTCTTATCCGGTACAGGAATCTATATCTATTGTTTGATAGATACGTGTTAAGTCAGAATTCCATTTCATTTGAATGCAGTTTCAAATCCGTTTGTACTAGAGAATTTCTCACTTGTGCCCTAGTCAATCAGACACGTTATAATCGACAATATAACTTGTGGATGAAACAAATTAATCTTTCTCCTCTTCTATTGTTCCATAATTTGAAGCGACTAAATATATAAGATTTAATTTGCTCGTTATAGACGACGAGTCTGCCAAGTTTTAATAACGTATGAGAATGATAAATAAACATATTGCATGAACGCATCAGAGCTAGATATCGCATAGAACGAGCGAGAGTCATGCGTGCATATGTATGCGACTCTAAACTACGAATTAAAAAATAACCAGTATAAAACTTATCTCACATGCCTTGTGGATGTATTATACTATTAAACCGTATAATATGTAATTAATACTATTTTAAATGTCAGATAAATATTTTAGATTAAATGTCACGTAAACCGCTAATTATTCCATTTGATTTAGCCAGTTTACGTAATTTGGGCTTATCTACCGGCACCCAGTATATAGACATCTCTTTGACTATGATCATCCGTCTCTGATCCGTATCCATAACCATGTGCGTAGTGCCTTTATAAGACATCACGCACTTGGGATCGAATGTAAAATCTGCCACGACTCTAATATGAACAACGCAAATACTACTGGCATTACTGAATATCAGTCCACGATGGAAATACTTTGTTCTCACTGAAAATAGTCATGATTAAAAGATGAATGTATTGGGAATGCTCAGATATTCAATTTATTTGTTTATTATTTACTTCGTAATAATATGTTTGTGTTCAGAGTTATCCACTTGTGATATTACATACATTCATTTGAAACTGGCATATGGAAATTAGTAAAAACAAATGTATTGTAAATATATACAAACAAATGTGTATAAGCATTATGTTATTGATTTAGAATAGTGTTGTTTCAATAATATTTATCAGTCGACTTAAGTAAAGCATTTATTTCCTGCAGAAATTGGCAACGTAACCTCCTTTTATAATTACAGGCATATGAATCATACCATATTAAATGACATTATAATACAAACGTTTATAAAACAAGACATACAAATCAACGAGTCTTAGTATATTTACATGAACAAGTTTTTTTGTCTGTATTGAGGGTGTACCCATCTTTACAAAGGCAAATAGCCTCATCCTTCTCCACCACACAAATGTGTGCACATCTATGGTTGATACAGCGGTCTGCAAGCATGCAAAAAAAATGATCCAAGGCTTTATCTGGAAGAACTGAATGGTGACTTCCCTATATTAGTTTCTGACAAGATATGAGGAGAATTAACGACACAAGTGAGTAAACTGATATAACATTATGATTCAGTTTTAGTCAAACCAATATAGATGAATACAAATAAAAATACAAACCCTTTGAAGAATTGAACATAACATCGGGGCGAAATGATGTCAAACCTAGGACAGGTGTGTGCGCACTTCCGTATATCAGGTCCCCACTCGTTTTATTTACGATAAAGTAAATAAAATTTCTCTTGTCTGTCACATACAAACCGTCCTGAAAAAATAACTCACAATTCTAATTTCAAACAAACATGTATATTCTACCCTTCTATGGTTTAGAATAAATGTTTATGTAAATAGGTGTGTTTGTGTGTGCATATGTGTATTTGCATATATGAGTGTGTGTGTAAGTAGAGAGTAATATTTAAAGTACAACATAATCAATATACAACGCTTGATATTAAAATAATACGCATAATCTCTTCTAAGTTTTCAAAAAATTACTAGTCGACACATTTCGCAAATCAACGTTTTAAGACATTTAAATTCATGTATAAGATTAATGTAAGTCTTAACTCCGTAAATTAGGATACAAACACTTTTAACCTTCATTAAAATAATAACCTACAATTTTCAATGAAGGTAAATTACGATTTCTTAATTCTGATAGTTCATATTCGCAACGCTAACGATTATACGTCAGATATTATGAATGTAATTAATAATGTAAACCATCATACCAATTTACGTTATCGGAACTCAAGCACATAAACAAATTGGAGGATTATATCTCAAACATAAAACGGAGTGCCTCAACAATCTGAAACTGGGACATTTATTCTGTTTAGGCTCACCTTATGAAGAGATATGCTGAAGATATCGCCGTATTCGTGTCTACGGAAGTTTTTCCTATCCTCGCCTTCGTCAGTGAATGATTCCAGGGATTTTCTGCCCGAATCATATAGGAACAGACGTCGTGCAGCATAATCAGCAGCCAGACTGTATGGATAAATTAGTTTCGAAGATATCAGGGTCTTCCGATTCCTACCTGATAAACTGGATACCTCAATCTTTGACCAACTACCAATATCACTCCAGAATAACAGACTGTTGATAAAAAAAGGTTTGTCTTTTAGACATTGTATTTTTACGAGACAAGGCAGTCACGTTCAAAGTTTTCTACAATACGATATGTCACTTGACGTAAAGTATCAAACAAAGATATGATATTGGCAAATCACAACATAGAAGGAACTTTTTGTATCCGTCACTTAAAGTATATGCATATATATCATATTTGACACAAACACATCTAATCTATATTAATCTTCAGCTTGAGAGGTGCATCGTGTAACACGTAGATACATTCTTGACGTTATCAACACATTCAAAACTAAATAATCCGATTTATTTGGACTTACCCTTCCATTGGGTCCAGAGTCAAAGCGCGAGGTCCATTCAGATTATCATGAATGAGAGCACGGTACATGGACATGTCATTGCTTAGAAGGGATTTAACCATGATCCATTTGAACGATGGGTCTGTCCAGTAAATGATATGACTGATCCAGTCTACCGCCAAATTGACATAATCACTTGAAAGCCCTCTATGGAAAATCATCATTACATCATTTCCAGAAACATCGATAGAGAAGTTGGCATCCATGTATATAGTGTGTTAATAATAATCGTACATGTATACGTGTTGCAATGTATAGTCTCCGGCAACGCTTGTAAACAGTGCGTCTTCGGGACAACGATATGGCCTGATAGATCCACGGATGGGCTTTCTCTTCGAAGCAAGAGGCAGTATAAATATATCTTTAGTAAATGTTTTATTTTTCAACGTCATTATCATACCAAGATCTTTCTCTGAAGAAAACAAAACAGATGTATATATTTAAAATAAAAGGTAGACATAGTAAGTATGCATTCTTTGTAACTGTCATAAAATATAACTTTTACATTAGCGACAACTTCATAGTACCCAACATTAAACTATTATTTGTAATGCAGCAAACACCACAAGATTTAAAACTTAAAATAGGGCATATTAAAGATGAGTATACATGCTTAAAATAATACTGTACATACACATTTTATGTAGGGTTAGGCATACCTGTCATACTATGAAGTAGGGCGCACATGAAAACTGGAAATTAATAATAATATACATAGTCAGCACAGTGGAACATTAATTGTTATAACATTTCGACAACTGTTCGTGAGTATATTGCCTTTATGTGACCGTGAAGAAAAAGAAACCGTCCTTGTGAAATTCTAATAGAATAAACTCATTAACGATCGTGATTTGTTGCAGCAGTACGTTTTGGCACGGGCTGGTTTGCCTTCGGCGACATTGACGTCGAGCAATGGTTATTCCTGTTGAAAGGTAACCTTACATAAGTGAAGCAGGTAAGAAGAACATTGATTAGCTCAGAGATCCGCGTGTAAGAGAAATATAAAACTGTCAAAGAAACAGAAAAATAATTTTTTTTATATTTATTCTAAAATTCTAAATGTCGTGACCGTTTGGGCGCTTGGATATATATATATATATATATATATATATATATATATATATATATATAATTATATATTTATATATATATATATATATATATATATATAAATAGAGAGAGACAGACAGACTATATATATATATATATATATATATATATATATATATATATATATGTATATATATATATATATATATATATATATATATATATATATATATATATATATATATATATATATATATATATATATACATATATATATACTAAAGTATCTCCAGGAGGATGAGCTTCCGACATTGACACTGTCTATATATATATATATATATATATATATATATATATATATATATATATATATATATATATATATATATATATATATATATGTGTGCTACTGTGATCCTCGTCGTTAACCTTATTCTGTCTAGCGGCTAAGTTGCAAAATGAGGGACACTAATATGCAGATTTATACTTAATGCATTTTGTATTATTAGTCAATGTGTTATATCACTCATTAAAGCATTTATATTAGCGAATGAATTTGATCCTGTATATTTAGTGGCTCCTGCACTCGTTGCTTGACATATGCAGTAGCACACCAAGCATTATTTGGTAAGAAGTGTGTGCTTATATATGGAGAGGCAGATGCTAAGGCAAAACACTCCTTTTAATACAGGAAAAAGAATATAATGCATATGCCATTAATGATATTGCCAGGAAAATATATTCTAAATAAAGAACAGCTGCAAGAGAGAATCATAGAAATCTCATATGATATAAACATATAATGCGTGTTAATTGTTTACACCATATATGTGCCGCATCACACAAGTGACTATTATCAACCAAGCCATTTCAGAAATTGTGACCGCAATTGTATATTTGTACTATATTTTGGACTTTTGATGGCTTATATCAATTGCATGTGGTTTATATGTCGTCAGTAGTAACACTATATATGTTTGTCATTCGTAACTTACTACGGTAGAACAAATACTGCTTATTTAAAGTGTATTTGCTGTATGGAACCATTGACAAAGTTACAGTGTTGGCAGAAATAAAAGCCGCCCTTAAAAACTGCACATATATGCAATCGTGGTAGTAACGAAATAAACGGCAACTGATTGATATGCAGGGAAAATCAAGCAAACAATTTTGAGTTAATATTATTCTGCCACATGGTGTTAAAGTTTACTGACATACATCGTGGTCAGTTTGTTTAGGGACACTAGTAAGTGATTAAGTAAGTGAGTAATTTGCTCAATAATCAATAAACGCTAACGAAACTATGTTTGAACTAACATGACCGTTGCACGTTATTAAGTTTTCTCATCTTCTAAAGACTATTCACGACATTGGACATATTACAATTAAATCCCAATTGTATGATGTGTACAAGCTCACAAGTACGTAGCTAAATATGACATAACAGTAAATATTGTCTTTCAACTCAATCTGACAGTGTACAAAATGACGTTTTCAGGCTGACTCCCCTAAATATAAATTTTAGGATTAGATAAGATGTGTGTTTACTTTAGAAGTTATGATATATGCCAAAATATCACTTAATTATTATGTACAAAGAAGAGAGCTACAGAGCTCGATATACTCTGAAAAATCTCATCCATTGATCGATATACATTACGCATCTTTCAAAATTAGGAATTTTTATAATCATAGAATGTTGCTTGCAACAAATATCGAATCAAAGCTGACTGACCTACACACACGGATGATTTAAATGTCCATTTTCCGTTTCTGCCACAGGTTACATTCTGGACGCCCTTGGCCGGTTTATAAAATGAGTCACACGTGAACTTACACACACTCCGAATCTGACGTGAGCACTGTGACTCCACAATTCCATTTGGCACGTCTGTAGGACATAACTCGGACTGAGCTGAAAATCAGACAAATTGATAAATATATTGTTGAAGTTTATACAACTTGAAAAGTAATATGAAAATTATATGCATACCGTCACGCTGTACAAATATTGAACTTTAGTTAAAGATCAAAATCGTCGATACATCAAACTGTGTAGAAAGTGATATGATTAGAATT
The DNA here is from genome assembly GCA_030141615.1 of Unio pictorum. Lineage (NCBI taxonomy): Eukaryota > Metazoa > Mollusca > Bivalvia > Unionida > Unionidae > Unio > Unio pictorum. The sequence goes on along the minus strand of JARLTB010000160.1, from coordinate 1,697 downwards.
GCATTTTGCAATTTCAGACACTGGATTATTACCAGGGATGTGCACCAGCATCAACTAAATATATTTGATTTAAGGCATAACTACTAATAGGTCAATGTATACATTAATATTACAGTCTAATTAACAAACATATTATAAAGAAAGAAGAATATGAGACAGAGAGCAAGAGAGAGTAATCATAATAATGTTAATGATAGGAAAGTTATGTTGAAAGCTGGATAAGCAAATACTGCCAGTCCAGAAAAGATGATGTAACCTGATTTATTTGTGTCCATTGTTTTAAAAATAGGATAGGTTTTGTCCTATTTTAAGACTTCTTTAATTACATCATCCTTCCAAACCAGGACTTATTTCCGTTCTAGATAATTTCGGACCCACAGGTTTAGACGACCATGCATTCTTAAATAGTTAAACCCGTCACTCGTTCCAACGGGACTACGCTGTTTATTAATATGTAATGTGTTAAGGTTAACAGATCGATATTTCTAAAATATTACTACCCTCATACCCATCATTGTAATAGAAGACACAAAAAACATATTATAAATATTTAATTCAAACAGCATCATTTGATTCAGTGTAAATACGAATTATCAATGGTGTTAGTTTTAAAAGTATCAAAACGACAAAGGTAGGTTTAATTATTTGTGATATCAATGATACAATGAGTTTAAGGAAAATATGCATACAGTTTACAAGTTTCCATTGGAAAAGAATGTTTAAAATATGTGTTTCAATCATTAAATATGAAGAGGTACGTCACCAATGTTGCACTGTAGTTATTTAATTATTACCATGTTTACATGATTTTGAACTTGTGTATTATATTATTATATCTATAATATATTGACAACTACATATATATGATAATGCCACATATGTGCCATACTGGTAGCATAATTACCGTATGTCTTCAATTATATCAAACTATTAACAGTTGCCATTTTTTTCGTAGGAAGTCATTATACTCATCGTTGGTACTGTCCTACAATTTGTCGAAAATCATGTTGTACGCTTGTGACATTTCAGGTTCAAGTATATATATATATATATATATATATATATATATATATATATATATATATATATATATATATATATATATATATATATATATATATATATATATATATATATGGGTGGGTGAATATCTATGTGTGTGGGTATGTATCTTACTGGATGTGATAATATAACATGTCGTATTATGTACATTGTCCCACGAAATCGAAAACGTAACAATTCTTTTACATATAACACAATCATTAATGTGCACGTATTCTCTCCATAGAGTATCCCAACTTACATGATAAGTAAGGTGATTATATTTGTTTAAAAATTGACAGTCTTATATATTGAATATTACGGACCAGTCTGATAACTCCTGTGGATAGATAATGCCAAGAAAAAGCTTTCTTGAACTTGTGTAAAAGACAGGGATTGAGAGCAAAATATTGATTAACTTCTTAATATAATGTTCAACTAGACACTAGCCAGGTTAATTATTCGACTGATTGTTTGGATAGCATTTACTGACATAACCTAATGCGTTATAACTGTGCGTTTCAAAATATTCTAGAATGTACAGTTATCAAACTCAAGTCTGCTAGCTCTTTTGTCTTAAGAGCGCTACCTTGGTGCGATCAATATTTTTAGCACAACCCATTTTGTACCACCGGAGAAGGGAGCCGCATTATGGT
>JARLTB010000159.1:3480000-3500084 GCA_030141615.1 Unio pictorum | reverse complement strand
TTATTACACCCCGCTATGGCTACAAATTACTTCGTGAATTGTCCGTTGACACAAGTTCCCAATGCTAACATAATCGGATTTCGGTTTAAAACAATTCACAGCTTAATTACACACATGAAATGATGGACACAACTCCTTGTCCTAATTACAATACATACATTTCCAGACATATAAATATAAACATGCTGCAATTTTTTGTGACAGATAATTTACTTCTTGCAATTCGTAGCAGAATAAATTAGCGCAGTCTTTAAGATCAGTCATTCATTGAACCTTCGAGACACATTAATTAATTATCACAATGCATATCAGAGCAATGTATGAACTTTTTATACTACATGTTTTTTTTTACATTCAAGACCAATGCATGCACGATTATTTCCTTAACTCAAGGGAAAGCACAGCATAATTTCAACAAATAGTTAGAAATTTACATAAATGACCATATCGATTGCCAATTTGTAAGACAATACTTTGTGCCTTATTGAGGAACTTCCTTATTTTTCAGCTGAATTTCTGTTTCAGTGTCCTCAACTTTACGACACAAATCGCTTCGACAATTTAAAGAGACATGCTTATTATTTCCCGGATATAAAATTCTAGCCTTCTTCAGAACTTAGACTATTTTTGTAATATCTTCATTTCCTTTTGGGAGCAATCATTTCAACACTTTTATCTAAATCAGAATAATCCTCTCAAGTCCGCCTTTATTAATGACTAACCTGGTAAATATCAATTTATGATACCTGTTCAAATGTCCCAATATTTTCAAAATTTGTACTCTGGTTTCTCGCTACTCTTTCATTTTATACTCTTTACATTAACATTGGCTTTTTCCATCTGTCTAACGTATTCATGCCCCAAACAATTTAAATGCCATCCCTCGAAGTAAACAGTTTATTACGATTATTGATCGTGCGTTAAATGTAATTATTACGTGTCACGCTGACCACGAAACAATATAATGTGAAATTATATATTACATTTTGCACCATTGCATTCACTTGAGATCATTTGAGATGACACAGATTTTTGCAATACTTTCTGTAAAGGCTTGCAAGCAAATTGCATGTTCCCGGAAAGAGAGAGAGAAAAAAGCTGATTCATATTCTGTAGTACCGTAATGCTAAACTCTGATAAAGCGATGCATGGATTCCGTACAATTGTAATATATAAACTTAATTATATTCTCATCATTCAAATATCTACCCACATACAAATAAGGAGATAAATGGAACAATCATTCACTTATATAAAATCTTTGCATACTATTGAAAGTTCAATGGCTTTTCAGCGCAATCACAGTAAAGGTGTATGCTACGGAAAACATTATCTATGCAACAGAACTCAACCTTTAAACACATTGTAAATTCCACTCTTTCGAGTTAAGTGTTGGTCTAGGTGATCAACCATGTCTGAAATGTGCTAATGTCGCGAAACAAGTTTGGCCGACCTAGCGAATCTGTTCTCGTGTATTTCGTACCTACCGTAGATGATTCACCGATCATAAGAAAGTAGAATCCACCTCGGACGTCAACGGTTTAGAACTCAGTGATATAATATCCAGAACTGAAGCGATTGCAGTTTCGTATCATTATAAAGTAACAACAATACTAAACAAAATATATCAATTAGACACTTTAATTTATCTGATGCTACCGAAGGATTATGTACGTATGTACGTTCGCTCGTCAATGCTGCACTTACTCAAACTGCTAGTGCAGAAATTATGATTATGTCAATCGACGGTACAACAACAATAACAATATATTGTTCAAGGAACGAAGACACGGATGAGGCATTCATGGTAAACAAATATTAAACCTGCTATTTACCGCTGTATTTAACACCAACAAGGAAGTGTTAGAAAAACTAAAGGAGTAATGTTTGAGTAAGACTTTGGAGAAATACGCGGTACTGCGTCCCATTCAATTGTGGCTGGCAGTTCTAAAAGCACCAAAACTTCAAAAGGAGTTCCATGCCTTGCTTGTCAAATAGGACCTGCGACATAATATGTATATCTTTGTGAGCGATATAATTTTTTTTCACACAGCAAATTTGATCCGGTCAAAGAAATTTTAAATTGTTGTGCAATGTTGCACTAAAGGAAACTGTATCCCCTCTTGGCACCATAAGGTTGGTCTACCCGGCGTTCAAGAAGGCATCTATCCAGAAGTCAGTCCTGGGCGGGAGGGGGTCCACCTTGCTATTTCTCTCGTACGAATGGTCCGTTTGTTCGACTTTATTCCGCCCGATGGTCAAGTGTGGGCTGCATTGGTGTACTGATCTGGACTTGAGATTGTAAGCACATCGACACTCCATATCCATATCGGATCAGTAGAACGGCGTTACCCACCTATTAATTCCCCCCGTTGCCACATGGGATTTAACCATTTGGCTCGTGTGTAACGCTCGCCTAATTGCGATGTATATCAATGATATACCAACTTCTACAATTTAGCAATTTGAAAATCTTGCAGGAAAATATTCCACAGATGTACAATATCTAATGACTTATATTAATATATTAACCGGTGGATTCGCGCAGAGACGAAAACAACTTTATATAGAATCATTGAGGTTTATATGTGCGATACCTCTCAGTATCAAAGTTTTGTTATACTAAGAAATGTCTTTTTATAGCATAAAGGCAACGGTCGCGTTTACATTTGGTGTGATGAAACTGTCTCAGTTGGGACAGTTATATTATCTTAACACTATGGATGCCTGTGTTTACCTCTTGGCTGACCACAGAAGAAATTTTGCTATCGTTTATGTGGTCTGGAACTGCATCAAAACTGTCGTGCCTCGGGTACATCACAGACACCAGGCATTATATTCGTTGATATAGTCGTCGTCAATTAACATGACACGTAAGCTAGATATATATATTGTCGACATGTACTTTCATGAAAGTGGAAGCGTGGATCCAATTGGCGATTACAGATGATTGACTGTAATCATTCCTAACAAGACTCCTACTGACTGCAATAGCAAAGTGGCTGAATTCATGTCCTTGACACGCTTGTGGAAGGTTACTAGATTAATAACGAAGTAATTAAACTTGTGACGTTTGTAAATAATAATGTCACTTCGCAAACTTAAGTGTGGTCTTAGCCTAAAGCAGAGAATATTTCCAACAAAGTTAACGGGATTGTGGTTTAACCAAAAACACCTAAGCTTAATGCGACCATAACGAGAGATTATCTCGGTGACATTAAAGCTATTAAATTCAGATATTGAACATGTACAATAGACTGATGCAAACTTTCCATTGCTGCCATTAGCGGCGGAGGCTGCAGGGGATGCATTATGGGCTGTGAGAACTGCATCTGGGATAGTTATGCAGGACGAATGTCAGTGGAAAAAGCCTTGTGCTAAACGGGACAACTCACCGAAACCCGTCAGGCAGTTGTCTTCAAAACACGGGACGATTCACAGTATAATCTAAGGCGGAGGCCCTCGATACTCGATATAATTTAAAAATAATCAACTTCAAAAATTCCCATGGTTTTTGTGCGTGAATAAAGGATGTCGATGATCCTTTGTAAGTGGAAAACCACGATCGTCAACATTTTACAACAGCTTCTGGCGCATAGTTTGTAGCACACACTGTGACACCCAAACATCTTTGTAATTGTATTCGTGATAATTTACATATCGTCTACTCTGTATTATTCCACATTGCCGTTGCAATCTCGGTTGGATGGCCAGATGTGTGGACATCTCACCGTTAAAGTGCACTTGAACGTTCATCACCTCCTGAAACGCCTGCTAATATGACAATGACACTTAGAAAATTTGATTGATAGCATACCAAATGACAACTAATATTTAGGTTTCATACTTAGAGGTTTTTAATACTTTTAATACCCGCGTTGATGCTGACATCGACCCTGGAGTGATTGTGATTTTAGAAGACCAGACATTCAAGATGTAAAAACATTTAACGAAGACATTAAGATGTTGTTTTAAAACTGACGCTGAGGTATCATCGCAAAGAATGAACGAAATGGGCTGCATCAGAGTGTCGGGTGCATTTCTCAAGTACTAATGCTGCAACAAAATATTACAAGGATGTAAAGATTGCAGAGTTTTCTCACGTCTATGTAGCAACATCAATGAGGCAAATCGAAGTAATATTAACCTACAAAGCAGTGGAAAACACTAACTTTTTAATCTTAGCAAATGGTAGACTGGTTTTACATTCTCTCGAGAATAGTTTTCATAATACTAACCCTCACACCGTAAATGTGCGCGATTCTGGGTGGTTTTTTTTTTGTAGTATGATTAAACACATAAAGAATCATAGGCATCTTGGATTTTTTATGCAAATCAAACTTATTGACAACTATTGTTGCAATTTGTTACATATTTACGGTATTATTATCATTTGTCTCGAACATGAAATTCGGGTCATGAAACTCAGGGTCTATCCATACGGATACTTAACTCTGGCGTTTGTTTTCAAGATAAGATTTATCATTAGATAAAATCGATGGATTTTGTCTGCCGTTATGAGATTGTGGAATCGCCGACGCAGTATTGGATCAGTTTCACACTGATGATAATTAGTAACTGATAAATTTGTTGTTGCATTTGTATGGTGTAGACGGTATTACAAAATCTAGTATATACTGTAATATTATTGTATTACGGACCAGGTAGAAATTAAGTTGGAATCATTACATTAGCACGTGAAACAGAAATCGTTGAAAGCAAAGGCTGACCTGAATAAATGTAGAGATTTTTTCTTTAACCATGGAGTGGAGCTCACATAAACATAATCCTCGGTTGCATTCCACTATGATCATCTTGCGTCAACATTAACGCAACCAAAAATGTCGACTATTATTTAACAAGGACGTACTTGTTCATGTACCAGTATTTGGCCGAAGAGGAAAATGGTCGATTTAGAAACGTTTCCAAATTGTATCAATATGGTTTTATAAAAACGTATTGCCTGGCTTTAAGAACACACTATCGCCGGAAATAAAGATGTTTCCTTACACGTTTTCTGGTTATTAAAAAAAAATAATAAGTGCTTATTGCGCAGGCAGATGGCCAGCCTGTCGATGAATTGAAATTGTTATTCAAAAGCTTTGACATTCCCTCAAATTTACCAGCACAAACAAAACTCGAAGCGGAACAATAATCATCAAAGGAAGCACATTACTCACGAGAAGCTAACACATGTGTGGACGCAATGTTATTTGCGGGATAACTGCGCTAAGCACTGTTTGTCTGGGTGTGTCTGGAATAGGGATCTCAACATCTTATAAAGGGACACCAATCTCAATTGTCGTTGATGCAATACCAATAACAACAGGTGAGAACTTTTGCACTAGTAAGCTACTTTCACGAATACGTGTCTATTCAAACTTATCACCGCCGCACAGAAAACGCCTAGTACAATCACCAAGCTTGTTTCGGTAACTTTTGAGAAAACCAGTTAGCATGTGTGCACTAGCCACTTTGTTAGCGGAATTGTTAAAGCACTGAATACACAGAGGAACCTGAACATTACCTAAGCTAGTGTACAGGCAGTAATATCCAGTAACTGTTTGCCAGTGTAATGGGAATTTCACTTATGAGCTTAGGGACTATAATGCGATATGTTAATTACAGATGTCACGAAATTGATTAAGCCTTTTTTTAATTAAATATATTTTTCAATATAGTGAGTTCAGTCCATTCTATTCCGCATTTGCAAAGTGCTTTCGATGGAAAGAAACGAATGCCTTCAGTGCACAGAAAATATATGTGTATACATACCACATCGTATGTAAAGCTCTTTACACTACTGATAGTCTTGTCAGTCAGAGATCTACTGTAAGGACTTACACATCTCCAACTGTAGATGTATGTTAGCTTAGTAATTTATTGTATACAAGATATCACTATTGTACTATCGTGTATATTTATGTATGTTTATATGTAGCTTTGGTTTACGCAGTATAATGTACATATTTATATTCTTCTGTGCGACTTGGCAAGGGATTTATATTAGTAATAGAAGGCTACGTTTTCAACAAGTAATTAGTACAGTAGGATTCTTATCGAGCAAGGTTAGGTTTATTTCTGAACTTGATGTTGCTAATTATTGTGCCTGTATCGTAATCTGTATAACTTACCGTGTATAACGTTATTACGTTTTTATGTCCGTGTCAAATATAGTACAAGGTATTGGATATATTTTCAACTGTCCAGTATTTGGAGTATCCAGAGTCTTTAGTGTCCGGTCTTGTCAGGTGTTATCCGGGGTCTAGAGAGCCTGGTGTATCCGGAATATGTAGAGCTGTCTGGCGTGTTCAGAGTGGCTAGAGTGACCCGAGCTTTTCAAGTCATCTGAGTGATCGAGGTCAACGTGATGCAAGCTGTAACGCCAACCACAGGCATTAATCGTAGTAGCTGTGATGCTGAACTGTAACAGCCGTGGAGCTGAAATAAATTGTTCTGACGACGAAGTGTATCTCCTTGCATATAATCTTGTACCCGTGGGCTAAGTATGATTCGTTAAAACCCATTGTATCTTTCAGGACTGTAAAAAAAAGTTGTAGAAAAGTTGTAGATTTGTCCTTTGCTGTTTGCATAATTTCACTATAGGTGAAAAACATTTTACAACATAAGTAAAATTCTACATTGTTTGCTAGCTGTGTACACTATATCCATCTCTCCATTGTTTAGTCATTGTGGATCATTCACCCCTTGTGTTTGTATTTTGAAGAGTAATCGGTTCGTATTTTTTCAGTATTATATTTGTGCGCTCTTATTCTAATTATTCCTAAAGTTTTTTGATGGACTGTGATATGAATAAAGTGTCTTGGGGTGTAGACGATTTTGGCTGTAATCAGTAAAAACAATTTAAAACGATATCATCATACAACTATTGACAAACTATATTTTAATAATTACTACAGTCCTTGCCCATCATATATTGCGGCATATGATGGCTGCCTTCCACACGGTAAAACGCTATCCAAACGGTACAGAGGATGTTGAGGCAATTCACCTGCAATGATCACATTGTTACTAATTTGCTGTCGACTGCATGAAACGCCCGTTACTCGATTAATAGCATATAACTGGCATCATAACTACCTGCGAAACAAATATGAATCGGATGTATGTCCTTGCAGTAATTTACAGAAAGTCATGTATATTGTCCCATGGACATTTCACCTCAGAAAAAACAGAAACACGGTCTGTTTCGGATCACCTAGACTAATTCTACGATTTAATTCAATGTAATATTAACGAGCGGTTGCCAATAGTTCCATCATTCGTGACGTTTTGGTCAGTGCTTGTTTCTTAAATGGATGATGTGATCCGAATGACAGCTATCGATATACATGCCAGGTTTGAACTGTAGGACTAACCTCAAAGTTGCAAATGCTAGCATCTTCGGGAAATTTCCAAATCGCCGACTTTTACCCCATGATTCGTAATACCCCTACTGTGCATTCCGCTGCAGAACATCACTGCTTACCAGCCTGTGATACTGACTTAACAATTTAGATCCCGCATCGATATAAATTGTTAACGATGATAATACTTGTAATTAACTACTACTTATGTGCGAAAATTTCGTTGCAATAAAAGCGATGTTTAATAAGAACAACATTTAAAACTCGAAATTGTAAAAGGTATAAAATTCTCCTGAGTTTGCATCAATTGTTGAACTCAAAAAAGCCTTGTGTTTTGCTTGTTTTAAAAAAAATACTTAAATGTGATGGTCAGAGAAGGAGCAGGACACAAACAATACATAAAGTTCCCCCGAACTTCTGGATATGTTATATGTGTAGTAAAGAGGAAGCAGGTACCAAAAATAGCTTCCTTTTATTACGAAATACTTTATAAATTTCGGTGTTAAACTTCAGATGCATTCTGCTGAACTAATGTATTATTATTTAGAGGATGCAGATGAATTGGTTGATTACAGCTTTTATTCGCTGTAGAATGCAAAGAAGTGCTGTCAAACCTTCGTTTACACCATAGGCCATTAAAACATATTTCTTGAAGCCAAGGGCCACAGCTGAAATTTTTTTTAATTATTCTCAAATGTTTACCGGGTTAAGAAGATATACTATGGAAAATAGGCCATCGATTTTTGTTTACATAAATGGACACAAAAAACTTTGTTGAGCTGTAGCAGGCCATTTAAAATCAGTCCGCGGGTTGGATAGTACTGGCGTAAAATATTTCAGAAAAGATCAAACGCATGAGCAAATCACAATTGAGGTATGAGGCGAAAGACATTGGGATACTCGGGTATAGTTAAGTACGTTACATGTCCCGGGGTCAACAAGATTACATAAACGGAAGTGTAAGCTTAGAAAATTGCATGATGGAACTTTATGCAAGAGCTATTTTAGATAGACTGCAAATGTATGAAAACAAATGGAATAGTCTGCAAGGTTATTGCAGTATATATCTTTAAAGGCCTGTTACTAAAGAAACTTAGAATTGCCTGCTAATTCTGGATCTGAAAAAGATGCAGTAAAATCATTTAGACATTTATCCGATTTGAAACAAGCATTTGTGACCCATTATGAAGTACCTTGCTCCCACACCACCAAAAGTAAAATGTAGGAAAAATTTAACTATGTGATTAATAACGCCACTGATGCATTTTGAACATTTGTTAAAGAATGTGTTCATTTTTAACTGTTTTTTTTTTGTTTCTTCGTTGTATGTGACACCCTAATACAATAAGCAATCGTGTATGGAAAGGAAAGTGAAAGATCGACCTAGGAAACAGCTAACTTTGGCATAGGCTGTGTTTAATTTCACGTTTTAGAAATTAAAGTCTATGGAGGAAATTTCTAGTTATAGAAAGCAACATGTGATATTTTGTGCTCATTAGGAGGAAGCGATTTGGTGTCAAGATATACAGCCATCTAAGCAATATTTAGAAGGTTTACTGCATAAATGATTTTCAATATTGCTAATCCACGGTGGGAATATCAATCAGTATAGGTTGTTGTTCTTCTGAAAGGGAAATAACTCTTAATTAAATGGTATACAAACTGAAATTTCTGTTATTAACAAATCACATATTACAACACTAAGAATTATGCCGTAAGATTACAATAGCATGCAAAAGACAGTCACTGCAATGTATGTGAACGATACTGAGTTGCTGAGGAAAATGGGGTAATGTTTTTAAAATATATTTTCATGAAACGTTATTCAGGTTAAAATGCTGAAACACAGACAAACTTGTTATTAATCTTCTGGGTACCGAAGTTAAGATTCGCTATATCTCATGTATTAATATGATAAATAATTCAGTGATTTATCATATTTTTTTCAATTAAAAAGAAGTAATATAGAAACAGATTCTACCCAGCCACTTCTCCATACACCCTGATAGCCACGCGTTAACTCTTGCCTTTCATGAAACAGAACACGGTCAGCACACGGCCTGATAGCATTATGACCAATACCAAACACCATTAGTGAGCTAATCTTTGAGTAAAGAAGAGCATGGTTTGCATCCTCAAAAATTAGAATCAAGAAAAGCATGGTTACATCCTCGAATATTCGAATCGAAGAGAGCATGGTTATATCCTCGAATAATAGAATAGAGAATAGTATAGTTACATCTTCGACAATTCAAATCAATAGTGATATCCTCGAATATTCGAATCAAAGAATACACTGTTACGTCTTTGAAAATTCGAATCAAAAGGAGCATGGTTACATCCTAGACAATTTGAAACAAGAAGAGATTGGTTATACCCTCGACAATTCGAATCAAGAAGAGCTTGGTTATATCCTCGACAATTCGAATAAAGAAGAGCTTGGTTATACCCTCGACAATTCGAATAAAGAAGAGCATGGTTATACCCTCGACAATTCGAATAAAGAAGAGCTTGGTTATACCCTCGACAATTCGAATAAAGAAGAGCTTGGTTATATCCTCGACAATTCGAATAAAGAGGAGCTTTGTTATACCCTCGACAACTCGAATAAAGAAGAGCTTGGTTATACCCTCGACAATTCGAATAAAGAAGAGCTTGGTTATACCCTCGACAATTCGAATAAAGAAGAGCACGGTTACGTCCTCGAAAAATCGAATCAAGATTTGCTTGGGGTCACCTATTCAATTTTCTAAAATTATTCATAATACTTCTCTTTGCTGAACCAAAAGAAATATTTTAAAGCCAAGTCAATATACATTTTGCACACCTATGACAGAACGGAAAATTACACGTTTATGGTACTTAAAATCTGAATTTCATGCATATGTCCCATCTGATACGCATGCAGTATTCAAAGTCTTCTTTTAAGTACAAAAAAAAATGGATTTCTATTCAAAACTTAATAAAAGTATTCAATGCATTTCATTTAATTTTAGATTCACCTATCTAAGTCTATATTTTAATTATAGACATTATGTAGCATTTACGTACATGCAATACAAATCAGACCAAAATATTTATTGACATTTCTGAAAGCAGCTAAATCATATAATAATGATCAGCAGTTCTGAATAATTCCTATATAAAATAATTTATTTATGAAATAAAGCTATTGAACAGTGTATATATTATGAACAAGATGCTGTAAAACATTTTTCTGAATCTTAGTAATAAATCAAAAGAAGAAACAAAAATATTTTCCTTTGCATATACTTCAATAATATAGCTTTTTTTTTTTTGTTTGTTTATATGATCTTTTTGTTTATTGATTGATTGGTATATATAAGCAATTCCTTCTTATTTTTTAGTCAGGTGGGAGATGATTGAACGTGTCAACATTGGACCCAGTAGCAGCGGAGTTCAGAACAAAATGTAAACAACCTACTGGGAACAAGCCAACCATCAGCAAAAACAAGAATTGGAGTGTGATAACTGGGAACCGGGACTTTGCATAATGCACGCAAATCAGTGGCAAAATAATAATAATAATAATAATAATAATAATAATAATAATAATAATAATAATAATAATAATAATAATAGCAATAATAATAACAATAATAATAATAATAATAATAATAATAATAATAATACGAGAACAAAGAAGAAGAAGAAGATGATGAAGATGATGGTGGTGGTGGTAGTGGTGTTAATGATGCAGACAAAGACGTTAATGATGTTAATGACGAAATAGAACAGAAGGTAAAATGAGTATGGGAACGTGGTTTCTTTCAGGATCTACATAACTCGAGCTAAACCATAAAGATTTACTATCTTCGTTCTAATTGTTGACAGGTATATACGAATATTGTTGATCACTGATGCAAAGTTCAATGGCTGGGGTACTAATACTCGTCTTCACTGGAATATCTGCGCAATAATTCTGATTATAACTGGTTAAATGAGAGAGGGGTCAGCGGCTGGTGATATGGGGTGCAGACTTTTGTGGTTGTGCATGCTATTTTTTTGACTTCGGAATATAGAACAATCACTCTTATGATCATCAGATTATTCATTTAATATAATGATAGTATTTGTTGCACAAATGTCTATCAATATTTCACATTAGTAACAATTTCCTAGTCTAGTGGTATAATTTTCTTTGAGAATTATCGTTGAAAAACAAAGTAATCACTACGAAGTCTTTAAAAAATGAACTTATGTTTATCGAATTAATCACAGATGTTGAATGTTCTGGCATTAAAGTCTCCCAAACAAAAGTCATATTTATTCCAAATATAGATGATAATAATTTAGGACGCAACATATTAATTTCTTTTTTAGTATAAAACCTTGAATTTAGTGGAAGAACATAGACGACTGCAAAAGAAACGTCATCGTTTGTCTCAGAACCAGTTGGATCGACTATGAAACAAAGATTTAATCCTCGTCAGACTGAACGATGGTTGAGAAAGAAGACATAATTCTTTCGACTAAATCGCAGTTAGTCGTCAAATATGAATTAAGGCTACTGTCTTTCTGACAACCAGACCAGAAGCATCCACGTGAACATAACGTCACAGATATACTCGCTGTAGAATAACTATATAATGAAACGTCCGATGCGACTTGAGTTATCTACCGCTACAGAATTATTTTCAAAGATAAATTAAGGTAATAACCCATATGTAAACTGAGACCATGATATCACTGACGCCATAATATCACGGACACCATGATATCACACAGATGTTCACTAATCGACATAGAAATGTATGATGAAAGCCTATTTGGGCAAAGTGATGCTTTGTATAATATTGCCCAGAAATGATGAAAGTAGTGCTTTAATTTTCATTGACGTCCAAAGAACATTTTTTGGTTATACTTAATACTAATGGGAAATGTATGGTATCATCCAAAGGTCGATATATGTAAAAGTGTTTTTTAAATATATGTAGTATTATCCTAATTGTAAATAACATTATAGATCTGTCAATGCTACATTGTTTTACCGGTGACAAAAATGTTTTAGAAAGTATAGAAATGTTATCTAATGTATAGAAATATTATGGAATGTATAGAAATATCATATAATATATAAAAATGTTATAGAATGTATAGAAATTTTATATAATGCATATAAATGTTATCTAATGTATAGAAATATTATGGAATGTATAGAAATATCATATAATATATAAAAATGTTATAGAATGTATAGAAATTTTATATAATGCATATAAATGTTATCTAATGTATAGAAATATTATGGAATGTATAGAAATATCATATAATATATAAAAATGTTATAGAATGTATAGAAATTTTATATAATGCATATAAATGTTATCTAATGTATAGAAATAGAAATGTTATCTAAGGTATAGAAATGTTATAGAATGTATAGAAATGTTATACAATATACAGAATTGTTCTATATAAATGCCATATTAAGTATATTTACCATTCAGCAAAGTCTTATCTAAAGACCTATCGGATCCATACAGGTAGTTCCTCGTGACAACTGCATCCATACTATTAGTCTTAAGAACTCTGAAATTAGTTATTTCTTGTTCTGATATTTATATATATATATATATATATATATATATATATATATATATATATATATATATATATATATATATATATATATATATATATATATATATATATATATATAAATGTGTGTGTGTGTGTGTGTGTGTGTGTGTGTGTGTGTGTTTCCACATACATTGTAAGGAAAGTGTTAACCAGTACAGACCATTTAGAGTAGTATTTCTCAAAGTAACTTCCACCATATTTCATATGTCCTAAACACGTTAAACAGCCCAGCCACTTGACAGTATTCCTGTCTTTTATATGTCATAAACACGTTAAACAGCCCAGCCACTTGACAGTATTAGTGTCTTATTTCATATGTCAAAAACACGTTAAACAGCCTAGCCACATGACAGTATTAGTGTCTTATTTCATATGTCATAAACACGTTAAACAGCCCAGCCACATGACAGTATTCGTGTCTTATTGCATATGTCCTAAACACGTGAAACAGCCCAGCCACATGACAGTATTCGTGTCTTATTTCATATGTCCTAAACACGTTAAACAGCCCAGCCACATGACAGTATTCCTGCCTTATTTCATATGTCCTAAACACGTTAAACAGCCCAGCCACTTGACAGTATTCGTGTCTTATTTCATATGTCCTAAACACGTTAAACAGCCCAGCCACTTGACAGTATTCGTGTCTTATTGCATATGTCCTAAACACATTAAACAGCCCAGCCACTTGACAGTATTCGTGTCTTATTGCATATGTCCTAAACACATTAAACAGCCCAGCCACTTGACAGTATTCGTGTCTTTTTTCATATGTCCTAAACACATTAAACAGCCCAGCCACTTGACAGTATTCGTGTCTTTTTTCATATGTCCCAAACACATTAAACAGCCCAGCCACTTGACAGTATTCGTGTCTTTTTTTATATGTCCTAAACACATTAAACAGCCCAGCCACTTGACAGTATTCGTGTCTTTTTTCATATGTCCTAAACACATTAAACAACCCAGCCACATGACAGTATTCGTGTCTTTTTTCATATGTCCTAAACACGTTAAACAGCCCAGCCACTTGACAGTATTCGTGTCTTATTGCATATGTCCTAAACACATTAAACTGCCAAGCCACTTGACAGTATTCGTGTCTTTTTTCATATGTCCTAAACACATTAAACAGCCCAGCCACTTGACAGTATTCGTGTCTTATTGCATATGTCCTAAACACATTAAACAGCCCAGCCACTTGACAGTATTCGTGTCTTATTGCATATGTCCTAAACACATTAAACAGCCCAGCCACTTGACAGTATTCGTGTCTTATTGCATATGTCCTAAACACATTAAACAGCCCAGCCACTTGACAGTATTCGTGTCTTTTTTCATATGTCCTAAACACATTAAACAGCCCAACCACTTGACAGTATTCGTGTCTTATTGCATATGTCCTAAACACATTAAACAGCCCAGCCACATGACAGTATTCGTGTCTTATTGCATATGTCCTAAACACATTAAACAGCCCAGCCACTTGACAGTATTCGTGTCTTATTGCATATGTCCTAAACACATTAAACAGCCCAGCCACTTGACAGTATTCGTGTCTTATTGTAAATGTCGTAAACACGTTAAACAGCCCAGCCACATGACAGTATTCGTGTCTTTTTTCATATGTCCTAAACACGTTAAACAGCCCAGCCACTTGACAGTATTCGTGTCTTATTGCATATGTCCTAAACACATTAAACAGCCCAGCCACTTGACAGTATTCGTGTCTTATTGCATATGTCCTAAACATATTAAACAGCCCAACCACTTGACAGTATTCGTGTCTTATTGCATATGTCCTAAACACATTAAACAGCCCAGCCACTTGACAGTATTCGTGTCTTATTGCATATGTCCTAAACACATTAAACAGCCCAGCCACTTGACAGTATTCGTGTCTTTTTTCATATGTCCTAAACACATTAAACAGCCCAGCCACTTGACAGTATTCGTGTCTTTTTTCATATGTCCTAAACACATTAAACATCCCAGCCACTTGACAGTATTCGTGTCTTATTGCATATGTCCTAAACACATTAAACAGCCCAGCCACTTGACAGTATTCGTGTCTTATTGTAAATGTCGTAAACACATTAAACAGCCCAGCCACATGACAGTATTCGTGTCTTTTTTCATATGTCCTAAACACATTAAACAGCCCAGCCACTTGACAGTATTCGTGTCTTATTGCATATGTCCTAAACACATTAAACAGCCCAGCCACTTGACAGTATTCGTGTCTTATTGCATATGTCCTAAACACATTAAACAGCCCAGCCACTTGACAGTAATCGTGTCTTTTTTCATATGTCCTAAACACATTAAACAGCCCAGCCACTTGACAGTATTCGTGTCTTTTTTCATATGTCCTAAACACATTAAACAGCCCAGCCACTTGACAGTATTCGTGTCTTATTGCATATGTCCTAAACACATTAAACAGCCCAGCCACTTGACAGTATTCGTGTCTTATTGCATATGTCCTAAACACATTAAACAGCCCAGCCACTTGACAGTATTCGTGTCTTTTTTCATATGTCCTAAACACATTAAACAGCCCAGCCACTTGACAGTATTCGTGTCTTTTTTCATATGTCCTAAACACATTAAACAGCCCAGCCACTTGACAGTATTCGTGTCTTTTTTCATATGTCCTAAACACATTAAACAGCCCAGCCACTTGACAGTATTCGTGTCTTATTGCATATGTCCTAAACACATTAAACAGCCCAGCCACTTGACAGTATTCGTGTCTTATTGCATATGTCCTAAACACATTAAACAGCCCAGCCACTTGACAGTATTCGTGTCTTGTTGCATATGTCCTAAACACATTAAACAGCCCAGCCACTTGACAGTATTCGTGTCTTATTGCATATGTCGTAAACACATTAAACAGCCCAGCCACTTGACAGTATTCGTGTCTTTTTTCATATGTCCTAAACACATTAAACAGCCCAGCCACTTGACAGTATTCGTGTCTTTTTCATATGTCCTAAACACGTTAAACAGCCCAGCCACTTGACAGTATTCGTGTCTTTTTTCATATGTCCTAAACACGTTAAACAGCCCAGCCACTTGACAGTATTCGTGTCTTATTGCATATGTCCTAAACACGTTAAACAGCCCAGCCACTTGACAGTATTCGTGTCTTATTGCATATGTCCTAAACACGTTAAACAGCCCAGCCACTTGACAGTATTCGTGTCTTATTGCATATGTCCTAAACACATTAAACAGCCCAGCCACTTGACAGTATTCGTGTCTTATTTCATATGTCCTAAACACATTAAACAGCCCAGCCACTTGACAGTATTCGTGTCTTTTTTCATATTTCCTAAACACATTAAACAGCCCAGCCACTTGACAGTATCCGTGTCTTATTGCATATGTCCTAAAGACATTAAACAGCCCAGCCACGTGACAGTATTCCTGTCTTATTGCATATGTCGTAAACACATTAAACAGCCCAGCCACGTGACAGCATTCGTGTCTTATTGCATATGTCCTAAACACATTAAACAGCCCAGCCACGTGACAGTATTCCTGTCTTATTGCATATGTCGTAAACACATTAAACAGCCCAGCCACGTGACAGTATTCGTGTCTTATTGCATATGTCGTAAACACATTAAACAGCCCAGCCACGTGACAGTATTCGTGTCTTATTGCATATGTCGTAAACACATTAAACAGCCCAGCCACGTGACAGTATTCGTGTCTTATTGCATATGTCGTATACACATTAAACAGCCCAGCCACGTGACAGTGTTCCTGTCTTATTGCATATGTCATAAACACATTAAACAGCCCAACCACGTGACAGTATTCGTGTCTGCATTTAATTATTCGTCTCTGTCATTGTAAATATTTACCCCTAATGAACTGTTCAATGTTTAAGCAGGATGGTGAAAGACTTGGGGTTTGAACGTGAACATCTTGTAAGCTCTGCAAACGTGTTTCCTGCATATAGATTTTATTGTGGACTTGTTATACTCTTAAACCAGCTGGTTCTTTATTTGGCAATATCAGTATAAAACGGTCCCACAGCATGTGTAACCTGTTGTTGGTAGTTCCTATGCATCTCTGTTAGAAATATCCAAAATGTCTGATATCTCTTGGACAGAAAAGCACACTTTACACACACATAGTTCTAAAGAATCGATTAGTTGTTTCGAAAGAGATGTCATTTACCTGCCTTCTTCTACAACATCTTTGAAAGTCTCTCTAACATCACTGAAACGTTTCATTTAATTATTGATGGAATGTGTAGCGAGTGCTTTATTTCCCTAAACTTCATCCATTCCAGCTTTCATTTGTGTGAAGGATTTTCCAAATTTGCATAATTAGTATAGTAACTCTAAAAATTTACTCATCTACCAGTTTGCTTAAACGCTAACATAGACGACGTAGAAAGTATTATATTACTAATCGGGAAGTTTTCATTTGTCAACAAGCAAGTCAGAATGGAGTAGGGTTGCAAAAACAGAAAACTAATTCATGGATGTGTGTTCAAAATGTGTTTATAGTGCTCATAATGGGTAAGGATTAGGGGTTAATTCCCGATCAAAACCATTTCCTGTTTTTAAAAAAGGAAATGCAAGCACATGACAATCAATTTACCATTGTAATATAGACCACCAAGTAGTACAAACTGTTACAACAATTGATTTGATTCTTATCTTTACGAGAATGCTTTATCTTAGGCAAACGTTTCCGTCTATCATCGAGGTCAGATTGAGCAGTGGTTCATTAGATATTTTATTATGCGATTGGTCTTTGTTATTCTGCATACGAATTTGTTTTTAAATGATCCATTCTCTTGACCGTAAGATTTGGTTGTGCATGTCCTAGAGAAAATAGTTTCAGCAGAGTGTGAATAAAACGAAAAGAGTGTCTACTTAGAACAATATGTAACCAAATAATAAAAAACTAATTTGAATTACTACCTAAACGGTAAAATAATTAGTGGCTGCACTACGTAACATAAAACGTTTAGTAATACCAAGCCCAAACCATCCACCCACCAACCTCCAAACAACACCCGACCCCACTGATCAGGATACATCCAGTCAAAATGAATGGGACAAATTTAAAAAAAATGATAATTACTTTGAGGTGATTGAACAAAAACACGTTGATCTATTTAACCATATATGTCAACGTATACTGGAGTTATTGGAACATTCTGAAAACTTTAATTGATTTTCATGTTTGTTTATCAGATTTAGATGACACGTGTGTTCCTAAAATAATTACTTGAAATATATCCCTACCCCTCCCCCATTACGTCCCGAGAAATATATAATAGATCGAATACTCCTCATGTATGTCGTAAGGGGCACTGGGAAGATTCCTGTGCTGACGTTCCAGTTGAGAAGGTCTGTACGATACATTATCACACGCGGCACTACAGCGCCATAACCATGCTGATTAGACGCTATACAATAAAAAATACGTTTCAAAATGTCTCTAATTGGGAGAGCTTCATGTAGAATAACTGTACCGTTTATCACATGCACTCGATAACTTAGACCTATATAACCCTAGCCTCAGTAATGGAACCATCCAGATATTCAAAAATGAAATGAGTGGCATTTATGGTTTTATGGCGAAATATAATCCATGGCCTCCTTTCTCCGCTGTGACCTGAACACTATCGATGTAAGGGTGGAGTTTTTCTCAAGTGTTTTATCTCGGTTTATTACCCTTCTTCTGTCTTCTTATCAGACCTAAGTCAGTAAGGACATGTTTTAGCTCATACTCTGCTCAAACTGAGAGAGAGAGAAAGAGAGAGAGAGAGAGAGAGAGAGAGAGAGAGAGAGAGAGAGAGAGAGAGAGAGAGAGAGAGAATACATCTGCGTTTTATTTGTCAAGAAGGAGACCGCCCACATAAAAATTCTAACAAAAGGAAGCTCTATCCAATATGTTACACGGATGATTATGGCAACTGTCAAATATTAACAATAAAAAGCTCTAATAAAAGCAAGAGTTTCAAGTGGATTCTTCTTATTCAGGTGAATTTTGGTCTCTCAAAAAATAAGCAATATGGCCAACCCAAGACTCCAAGGTCTAACTTGAGTTTTCACTTCGGCTCCACTTCCCTTCCAACAAAAATAGCTATATTCGCAAAATGCATAAATTTAAAGTGATATTGGCAGATGTATGCTTTATGCTTACAAGGATGCAGAAACGTTATTAATGAGATACGCTGAAATTCTCGAAGACAGCCATTAATACCTTGATCAACACACTGGGCAATTTCCTAAATTTGCTGCACAATCCACGTGTCATTGGTTTCATGTTTTGGCCTGAATATGACAATGACATTAAAAAAGGTACCAATATGTATTAGTGTGATGCACCAATCTATCCATCCATCCATCCGTCCATAAATCCATCCATCCATCCATTCATTCATCCATCCATTCATTCATCCATCCATCCATCCATCCATCCATCCGTATACATACGTACATACATACACACATACATACATACATACATACATACATACATACATACATACATACATACACACACACACACACACACACACACACACACACACACACACATACATACATACATACATACATACATACATACATACATACATACATACATACATACATACATACATACATACATACATACATACATACATACATACATACTTCCATGGGTAATTAAAATATGATATCGATAAGAACGGCCGAACTGACCAACATTGTTAGTGCATTATCCATCATTCTATACTGACACGATACTATCGTATCTCTGATATTCCAAAGGCAAGGGAGTTTTCTTTATCTGATCAACTCGTCTTCCTTTAAAGAAAGGGACTTCATACTGAATATAGAGGACAGAAAACAAAATATTCCGACTTTGCATACACTTTCTCCCTTTGACATATTTAAGACAGCTACTCACAAGATCGCTTTAGTCAACATTTTTTGGACCAATTTCCGATTGTTCTGACAATTGTTATCAACATGAGGAAAAAAGTTTGATTTATGGGGGGGGGGTTGTTGAACACAGTTATGCTTTGAAGTATTAATAAAACTGAATAAAGAAATCTTTTGTGAATATGTGTGAAAATGTTTCTGT
>JARLTB010000159.1:3425000-3475000 GCA_030141615.1 Unio pictorum | reverse complement strand
TATGAAACGTTATTTACTTTCCGACCTTATTTGTATTTAGCACCTGTAATTTAACCGAATATTTGTTTTAGTCTAATAGAATTGGCCTATACATGCAACATATGCACCTGTAATTTAACTTGATATATGTTCTAGTCTAGTAGAATTTTCCTATACATGCAATATATGCACATGTAATTTAACTTGATATTTGTTTTAGTCTAGTAGAATTGGCCTATACATGCATCATATGCACATGTAAATGCATGACGAAGAAATTAATTACGTACTATCAAGTTCCCAAGAAATGTGTAAACATTTAGAACACGTTGAAAAAAATCAAAACTTTTTGGCATATTTACTATTATCAAAAGTCCCTGAAATCAGAAGATTTTTTTAATTGTTCTCATGACATGACTGTATCTTGCCTACTATTGAATAGTATAACTAATATCTTTGCATTCGATAAACATATTTTGCAGATATTTTGCCACTACTGTGTGATGCGAGATATTTTGCCACTACTGTGTGATGAGAGATATTTTGCCAGTATTGTGTGATGCGAGCTATTTTGCCAGTATTGTGTGATGCGAGGTATGTTGCCAGTATTGTGTGATGCGAGGTATGTTGCCAGTATTGTGTGATGCGAGGTATTTTGCCAGTATTGTGTGATGCGAGGTATTTTGCCACTACTGTGTGATGCGAGATATTTTGCCACTGCTGTGTGATTTCTAGATCCTATATATCAGACTCGAAAAATTGCAATATGTGCTCCGATCGAGGCCCTGTTGACAGTGCACGTAATTCGTCCCATTTAGAGTTTCAGTGTTCAGACACATTGATTTTGTCCCTTGATGTCCTGACCCTATATATAACCGAGTTCTTTCTTTTATGTCATGGCGAAATAATAAATAACTAATAACTAGACTGTAGAACTATCGGTACTAGTTCGTCTCCGTAGTGAACCGATAGAAACACCATTATATTAAATATTCACCACCTTTGAATTTTGTATGCCCATTATCAGACCTATATTTCTAAGTATAGTCCCGTTCCTAATGTAAGGTTTGGGGAATACCATATGAATCACGGCAGCTGTATAATCTTCACGTGATCATAATGCGTGTTGTCAATTCACCGCCAAAAGAATCAGGTGTTAGTTACAGTAATGAATGTTCGAGCATCAGGTGTGAAACCTGATCAAAGAAACATTGTCTTTATTTTTTACAGTTAGAAACAGGACAAAATTCTCTGAAGATTCCTTATACCAAATTATTAGTTTTCATTATCAGCTAATCGCTGCCTCCAGTAGGGTATGTACTCTATTTTATGTTTACCATCTTAACACTGGTTCCCATTTATCCGCATTATTAGTATCGTGAATGCTGTACTGTATCACGGTACGGATATGTTAACATTGCGATAAGACCAATATACCTAATAGATTTAGCCAATAATATAGCAACCGAACATGACTGATAGATAGACAGACAAACAGATAGATTGATAGATGGATAGATAGATAGATAAATAGATAGATAGATAGATAGATAGATAGATAGATAGATAGATAGATAGATAGATAGATAGATAGATAGATAGACAGACAGACAGAGAGACAGATAGATAGATAGATAGATACATACATACATAGATACATACATAGATACATACATAGATACATACATAGATACATACATAGATACATACATAGATACATACATAGATACATAGATACATAGAATATACATATATATATACACAGATGTATAGATATATACATAAACAGCAATAACAAGTAAAGTAGGGAGTTACACCTGGGGATGAAAATTGTGACATTGAGTCGTAATTGTCTCGGAAAGGTATGTAAGGATAAGATAGACGATTAATCATATTCCTATTTTTATCACCGTTCTTTTTTATGTTCATTTTGCAGACGTATGTTATGCTTAGATTTTATTTGAGAGGATTTATTTATTCAAATTTTTTTTATGATTTAGAATGACTGTTTGAAAATATCACTCTTTTGAGAATATTGTTAATTTATTCAAAGACACTTTGAACAATGTCATTGTGATACATCAAGACTGTCGACACTTCAGCACATTCAATGTTGTTTGTACATTAAAGCATTCAGGACCTGGACTTAATTTGGAGCACTCAGTTTGTTTGGACTTGTGATACAACTGTTTGGGATTTGTTTGGATTTAATTTAAAATACTGCAATTTCGGCTTAAATTTTAATTTTATTACTTATAATGAAATTTGTTGCTAAGATTTTCAAAGCTAGTAGATTTTGCTAATTTATGTGGTTTAGTTTAAGACCACAAAAGAGAGAATGAATGTAGATCGGAATGTAGATTGATTCGCATTAGAGCTGCCAATTATGAAGTAAAAAGCTGAATAAAAAGACATGGCTCTGCTTATTGATATCATGGATTCGATGTCTTTTAATTCTACTCTGCAACGTACACATACCATGAGTATCTTCATTAGGTCTCTTAGCTGGTGGTTATATTTTAATTGTGTGTGTGTGTGTGTGTGTGTGTGTGTGTGTGTGTGTGTGTGTGTGTGTGTGTGTTGCGGAGCGCATGATTAGGACCATATTTTATGTTGTATGGTGTATCGCCGATTTCCCCCCCCCCCCCCCCGCGAAAATAAAGAAACATAAAGAAATATATACATTCTACTGTACTTATTTTAGTTTTATTTTCTTTCTTGAATAGGTGTTGCTTCGTTTGCACACATACACACATTCACATGTATATTTGTTAAGTTATATACTATATATATATATATATATATATATATATATATATATATATATATATATATATATATATATATATATATATATATATATATATATATATATATATATATCACAACCTAATTTCCAGATTAATTGACATTTTCAGTGATGTTAAATATGCAAATCTTTCTAAAACAAAATCTAATCACATTCTGCAGATGTATTATACTGCATACCTATCTAGCCATACACGTGCTACTGATGTATTTAATTCTTAGTGATGCGGAATCATTCGCTAGTTCACTATCCGTATATACAATATACAGGGTCAATTCGGACAGAACACTAAGTGATACACTGCAGGTATTACAGTCATCCTCTAACTGGCTGAACATCAAGTGTTGGCTATCTTAATAACCGGCATTACGTCTCGTGGTTAGTGTATATCTCTTTGTACAGTGAGACACAGTATCAGGTCTGGTACTATATTATATTCTCGTTTGCCTTTGAAAAGCCAGACTACATCGGTACACAGTCAAACATCGAATGAAAAATGAGACGGGTTCCCTTTAACAGGTAAACATCTTTTTAACATCAATGATGGAGCACTTCTGATCGTACAACTTTGTTGTATACCAGCAGGGAGCGGACGGTATCTTTAAAACCTCAAAAGCGTAAAGACTTCTTTGGATCCAGTGGGCTTGACTATATTGTTTACATGTAACATTAACAAACTGGACAGGTTCCTTGAACTCCAAGGTTCCCACACAGTTGCCCTTCATCTGTGCTTGGTCAAAGAAACAGAAACATATACCACACGGTGGAATTTTAACTTTCCTTCCGTTTGTTTTCTTACTCGGTAAAACTGAACATGCATCACTTCAATTACATGTAGTAATATTTACAAATTAGTTACTTTTCTCACTGGCAGAAAACAAATTTAACTATAGACACTCATAAATAGAAATTCCACAATTCTTTTGCGAATAAAGCGTAGCCTTGACATAGCTATTTTACCCATGGGCGTCCACACATAAGAGCAGGGAGGGGGGAACGTGGGGAGGAACTTGACCCACCCAACCCCAGACTTTACCTCTTTATATGTTTTGCCCAACATCCGCAAAACATAATAACTGACCAAACATGTTTGTCACCCAATGCCACCCGAAAACAACTCAGTGGGCGCTACCGATTTCGTCGCTCAGTATATTTGTCTGTCTAAGGAACCTTGGGAATAATGAAGTGCTATTCCAAACAAAGGAACATTTGGCCAATACAATATCATTTTTTAAAAATATTATTTTATTCCCTGTGTTTGCATCTGCACAAAACAGAATTCAGCATATGTTATCGTCTTACATCTTCGATTTTTCAACAGGACTCGAACATGAATCTTATAAAATATTTCGTTACTAGGAAATTTGGAATTTAATTCATGGATTATTTTTGGATTTTGTATTTATTTGATTATAAAACTGTAAGTTCTTTTTCCATATCTACACTCATTTTCTAGAGAATTATATTAGTTATTAAATCTTACAAAGCATGTCGTTTTCACTTTTTCTTTGTTACATTTTATTAGAGCCAAAACATGTAGCAATATATATATATATATATATATATATATATATATATATATATATATATATATATATATATATATATATATATATATATATATATATATATATATATATATATATATATATGTGTGTGTGTGTATGTGTATGTGTGTGTGTGTGTGTGTGTACTCGTGCGTGTGTGCGTGCGTTCGTGTGTGCGTGTGTGTTTGTTGTGTATGAACAAATTGTTAGAAAACAATGGCTTTCGTTTAATATTACTTATTTTCTGAACCCTTAATACTCGAAAGGTGTGAGGAAATAATACAATGAGAGTAAACCTTAAGCGTGACATATTTTGCTGAATAAGGATAACTACTTTATTTTATGTTTCGATGAGCGCAAACATGGTATTCTTGGAATAATCCATTAAATGTGTCACTTCAATATTGCAATGCTCCAGTGTATACTATCAAAAAAGATATTTCCAAAATAAGTTTCTTCGATGTTCCTAAGTTGTATGCATAATTATATAACATTCTCGTTTAATCTTCCATAAGCAGACAGTGCGAATCATTAATAAATGTGAGTATTTAATTCAAAATGTTAATTCCTTCATAGTTTATGGGATCATATCAAAATGTTCCTGAAATAAAAGAAATGTTGTCAAGATTATAACTATATTAACAAATACTTTCTTGTTTGTACTGTATTCATGTAATTGTAATACTTTCTTGTTTGTACTGTATTCATGTAATTGTAATACCTTTTTGTTTGTACTGTATTCATGTAATTGTAATACCTTCTCGTTTGTACTGTATTCATGTAATTGTAATACCTTCTTGTTGGTACTGTATTCATTTAATTGTAATACCTTTTTGTTTGCACTGTATTCATGTAATTGTAATACCTTTTTGTTTGCACTTTATTCATGTAATTGTAATACCATCTTCTTTGTTCTGTATTCATGTAATTGTAATACCTTCTTGTTTGCACTGTATTCATGTAATTGTAATAACTTCTTGTTTGCACTGTATTCATGTAATTGTAATACCTTCTTGTTTGCATAGTATTCATGTAATTGTAATACCTTCTTGCTTGCACTGTATTCATGTAATTGTAATACCTTCTTGTTTGTACTGTATTCATGTAATTGTAATACTTTCTTGTTTGCACTGTATTCATGTAATTGTAATACCTTCTTGTTTGCACAGTATTCATGTAATTGTAATACCTTCTTGCTTGCACTGTATTCATGTAATTGTAATACCTTCTTGTTTGTACTGTATTCATGTAATTGTAATACTTTCTTGTTTGCACTGTATTCATGTAATTGTAATACCTTCTTGTTTGCACAGTATTCATGTAATTGTAATACCTTCTTGCTTGCACTGTATTCATGTAATTGTAATACCTTCTTGTTCGTACTGCATTCATGTAATTGTACTCCCTTCTTGTTTGTACTGTATTCATGCAATTATAATACCATCTTGTTGGTACTGTATTCATGTAACTGTAATACCTTCTTGTTTGATCTGTATTCATGTAATTGTAATACCTTCTTGTTCGTACTGTATTCATGTAATTGTAATAACTTCTAGTTTGTACTGTGCTCATGTAATTGTAATACCTTCATGTTTGTACTTTATTCATGTAAGTGTAATCAATTCTTGTTTGTACTGTATTTATGTAATTGTAATACCTTTTTGTTTGTACTGTATTCATGTAATTGTAATACCTTCTCGTTTGTACTGTATTCATGTAATTGTAATACCTTCTTGTTGGTACTGTATTCATTTAATTGTAATACCTTTTTGTTTGCACTGTATTCATGTAATTGTAATACCTTTTTGTTTGCACTTTATTCATGTAATTGTAATACCATCTTCTTTGTTCTGTATTCATGTAATTGTAATACCTTCTTGTTTGTACTGTATTCATGTAATTGTAATACTTTCTTGTTTACACTGTATTCATGTAATTGTAATACCTTCTTGTTTGCATAGTATTCATGTAATTGTAATACCTTCTTGCTTGCACTGTATTCATGTAATTGTAATACCTTCTTGTTTGTACTGTATTCATGTAATTGTAATACTTTCTTGTTTGCACTGTATTCCTGTAATTGTAATACCTTCTTGTTTGCACAGTATTCATGTAATTGTAATACCTTCTTGCTTGCACTGTATTCATGTAATTGTAATACCTTCTTGTTCGTACTGCATTCATGTAATTGTACTCCCTTCTTGTTTGTACTGTATTCATGCAATTATAATACCATATTGTTGGTACTGTATTCATGTAACTGTAATACCTTCTTGTTTGATCTGTATTCATGTAATTGTAATACCTTCTTGTTCGTACTGTATTCATGTAATTGTAATACCTTCTTGTTTGCACTGTATTCATGTAATTGTAATGCCTTCTTATTTGCACTGTATTTATGTAATTGTACTACCTTCTTGTTTGTACTGTATTCATGTAATTGTAGTAACTTCTAGTTTGTACTGTGTTCATGTAATTGTAATACCTTCTTGTTTGTTCTTTATTCATGTAAGTGTAATCAATTCTTGTTTGTACTGTATTGATGTAATTGTAACACCTTCTTGTTTGTAATATTCATGTAATTGTAATTTTTTCTTGTTTGTACTGTATTCATGTAATTGTAATACATTTTTGCTGGTACTGTATTCATGTAATTGTAATACCTTCCTGTTTGTACTGTATTCATGTAATTGTAATACCTTTTTGTTTGTACTTTATTCATGTAATTCTAATACATTCTTGTTTGTACTGCATTCATGTAATTGTACTCCCTTCTTGTTTGTACTGTATTCATGTAATTGTAATACCTTCTTGTTTGCACTGTATTCATGCAATTGTAATACCTTCTCGTTTGCACTGTATTCATGTAATGTAATACCTTTTTGTTTGTACTTTATTAATGTAATTGTAATACTTGTTTGTACTGTATTCATGTAATTGTAATATCTTCTTGTTTGTAATATTCATGTAATTGTAATCATTTTTTGTTTGTATTGTATTCATGTAATTGTAATACCTTCTTGATGGTACTGTATTCATGTAATTGTAATACTTTCTTGTTTGCACTGTATTCATGTAATTGTAATACCTTCTAGTTTGTGTTTGTACTGTATTCATGTAATTGTAATACCGTCTTGTTGGTACTGTATTGATGTAATTGTAATACCTTCTTGTTTGTACTGTATTCATGTAATTGTAATACCTTCTTGTTTATACTGTATTCATGTAATTGTACTACCTTCTCGTTTGTACTGTATTCATGTAATTGTAATATATTCTTGTTTATACTGTTTTCATGTAATTGTAATACCTTCTCGTTTGTACTGTATTCATGTAATTGTAATATTCTACTTTTACACCCATGAGTAACGTAAATATATTGCCCACACTGGCAATGTTTCAAAAAGAATTGCCCGAGTTCATTTTTTATGAAAAGAAAATCTCAAAACTGGACTATAAGGAGATGGTAAACATTTTTATTTCAATGGAAAACAATGGTACATATAACATTTTATTTTAATAAATAAAGTATAGTTAGATAATTTTATTTCCCGAAAACAAATGGAAAATTTAACAGTGAATTCTAGTCAAGAGTTAATCGAAATACACGGAACTAATGGCGGCTGTTCTTAAGGAAGTGAAAAAACTAGAGAAATTCTTCAAGATAAAAGGGATAGAGACAAGCGAATGATCATTCCTTGAATGCTCATATAGAGAAGGTACATAAGAACTAGATATGTCCGAAATATCAAGTGAATCGGTACCAGGGGTAACAGCAGTGATGAAAGCACTAAATGTACATAATTCAGATTAGATATAACAAATGTATTCCCTCAACCAAAGCGGATACAAAGGTTAGATTTTATGTCCAGGTCATAAGACTTGATTTGGTCCGTACCCAATTTATAAAGGAGGAACTTGACTGTGAAATTCAAGATACATTGGTATTATTCTTTACATTCCTAATTTACATTATATTGGTATCACCCGTAAAAGCTGTCCGTGATGCCATACCAATTTTTGAGTGTCTCATACTCTTGTCTTCAAACAAACAGAAAAATCACGATGGATGCAGTGACGACAATGATAATAATGTAGGTGAACCCTAATTCTGTTAAAATCGATAATGTGAAAGAAGACAACGACGATGAAGAAGCAAATGGTGATAATATTGGCGTTGTTGCCGCTGACAATCGTAATATTGAAAAGGAAATCAAGAATTAAAATTGATGATAATATCGATACAGTTTTGTAAGACGAAATTAAATGGAAGAAAGGAAATGTATAAATGCAAGTCACAGTGATAACATTGTACATGTATAACACGTCAGCTAAAAGCTTGAACTCTTGCAAGTTAAGTTTTTCCATCTTTTTAAGAAGGACGCAGTGTTACATAAAGTCATAAATTTTACTTTTAGAGTGTTTCTATCTTTATTTTTATGACACGAGTAAATCAAGCGTCAAGTACTTTCTAAGCAAACAGTATTTAGAACAAGCGGACTTAAAGAAGAAGGTTTAGGTATTTAGATTCATAAGATGTTTCAACAAAACACACACTACAGGTTTCGTCTTGAAACATTTTCACTGATGTTAAATTTTCAGGTGTTAATAAAGAAACCTGGAATGGCCGAGTCCAAAACTGGGAATCAAGAAGGAAATGGAGGAATTTCCAAGGTAATTAGGAAGGTGATGTTTAATTTTCAGAAAGGAAAAACTGACTTGATTTAAAAGGTATTAGTTTGTTTCAAATATTCTTGTCTTTGTTTAAAATTTCGTTTTCTTTTATTTTAAATTTATAATTCGCTTAAATATTTCAACACGCATAGCTCTTTAGCTGTTTTAACTAAGACAGCTGTTTCAAAAACATACTCCATCCACTGATTTGAGTTTAACAAAAGAGCAATGCTATCGGTATCGAAAGAAACTTTATATTTGTTTGCAGTTTTGGACGGTAAAAGTGTTCGATCGAGGATAAATGTGTTAGAGAATAACATTTGAGAGAATAAAGTGTTAATTTGCTAATTTCAATGACGTAAAGTTGCACTACAATGCATAACAAAAGCACCAGATTTACCTATTACACTTAATAATGATAAACGGAGCTTAGTACGGTATGAAAAAAGAATACATTAAGTAATTGATGTAGGTAAATAACCAATGTAAATCTACGATACACCTTGTTGATCTAGTAAACTTTATATGATCAATTTACATTAACATAGATACAGGCTGCTTAAAAAAAAAAGTTCGATTAGAAGCAATACATATTGATTCAGTACCTGAAATAACTATCGCAAAATTCGTTCTTTCGATGTCAGCGAATACACGTTGTAAAATGTTCATAAATTGAATGTTTAAATGGTCGTCCTGTTCGTTATTGATAACACATGAATACATACATTTGTCATGTACAAATTCTTTTAATATATTTCGTTTTAATGGCCGAACATATATGTATGTATTGTAATAAACATAACAATGTACAGTATTTAAGATCCTTCGTCATAACATTATTAGATTCGTAAAACAGACCGTCCTTAATTACTTCACATGAATAAGGATTTTCTGGTCTATAAGTATTCAGTAATTTGAGATAGAAAAAATTACATTGTTTTAGGTCTTTAGATTGCGTTTCGAGCTGCATTGCGCAAAGTACAAATCTTCCGCTTGGAAAAGCTTGCTGATGAGTCATACAAACGTGAACGGATTTTAAAAGAAGCAACCATATATGTTAAAAATATTAGTGTTTTCTGATGCATAATTATCATGAGATTATAGAAAATAATTCGCACTATTTGTAAGTTCAACAATCTTGAAGATGCCATCCTTTCTTTCTTTACGTCCTAGAATGTAGGTAAACAATGGACCTCAAGCTACACTCATGTAGGTGTTTCTGTACTTAGAAAATATGCTTGCAACTGTATGTATGTATGTATGTATGTATGTATGTATGTATGTATGTATGTATGTATGTATGTATGTATGTATGTATGTATGTATGTATGTATGTATGTATGTATGTATGTATGTATGCATTTGTTTATGTATGTATCATGACATTCAGTCATCTGGTGATGTAACCTACTTCAGGCTATCAATATACGCCCATATGTGCCGTTCAGGTTAATGTGGGTACCATTACAACACAAATGAGGTAAAGCTGCGACTCAGTTGTCAACAATATAAGCTTTATATCTAATGCATGACGTCACTTAAGCTGTAGTGCATGACGTCATTTAAGCTGTATATCTAATGCATGACGTCACTTAAGCTGTATATTTAGTGCATGACTTCACTTAAGTTGAATTGCAGATATAATAAATGAAATATAAACAACTCGCTTGATTGTCAATATAATGTTATAGTGCCAAAGGTAAATATATTGGGATATATTTAAACAGCTTTACACAAGTATGGTCAGTTTGACAAACCTTGGTTGACCACCAAATTGATAATGACTAAAACGTACATGACTAATAATAATAATAATAATAATAAGAAGAAGAAGAAGAAGAAGAAGAAGAAGAAGAAGAAGAAGAAGAAGAATGATAATTTTGTATAGCGCCTAATCTTTTGAAGCTCTAAGCGCTTTATAACATCACTAATGATTTGACATCACAAAACAAAACATTCTGAAATTAGGAAACATTTTTTTAAAATCTAGAAATTTTAAAACTTTCTTGGATGGAATATTTAGTATGACGTTTACATGCGTTTTACTTTTTATTCTTAATGTTTATATTTTCTGTTGTTTTGTTTTATATCATGCTTTATTTGCATGAAAGATAACGACGTTCTTCTTACGGCGATTTGGGGCAACTGCTAGAGCCAGTACTAAAATCATAATTACGTCGTGGCAAATAAAATCAGGTGGCATCTAATCACTTAATCTAATTGTCCGGTTAAATCTATTGTGGAAAATTAAATGTGTATTCATTACTCGGACACCAAAAGGACTGTAGTGATAGTATTCATTTAAAGTATTATTTCATAAGCACGTCGCATGACATAAGTGTTAGATCGATTGGGACATACTTTCATAATCTACGACTGGCGGAAATGAATTCAGTTATAAAATTGCAAATTGTAAAAACTTACATGGATTTGTATATTGTGTAACTATTATAGTGATACAAATTGTACTGTTTGCTCGTCACTTACAACAAAGAACGCAGTAGTGATCTTTTTGGTAGAGTGTATCATTCCTAGTTGGAACACATTTCTGTTGAGGTTTCTTTGTCGGGCTTGGGTAGTTTACTACAAAGAGTACTTCAGCAGAGTTTTTTTTAAAAAAAACACATACAAACAAAACCATGATTTTAAATAAATTTTGTGTCAGTGTTGAAGGAATAAAATTCACGTAACTCAGCAACACTTCTCTGCTCCGGTGAATAATGCACGTATGACCCTATGCAAAACATTTTCATGATATCACGTAATAGTGTGGACGTTTTACCATTTAAGTTGATTCAATTTTCAGAACCACTTGGTCTGGACATGCAATTTATTTTAGCCACACAAAAAAACAAATAGCTGCACTAGATTTTCTAAGGTTTCAGGGTTTGCCTATTTACGAAATTTGTATTCCTGTGACCGATATTCCTAAGATAAGTTTTCGGAACATATATATATAAACTTATCGGGAAAAAAACCCTATCCAATAGCTTCTCTAGATTTCGGTCTAGATTACCAGTCCATTGTCATCGGCTAATGTCTTATAACATTACAGCTTTCAGAATTGTTAAGCAGTAACGTCATCAGCTCAGCAGTGACGTCATTCACAAAACTGCAAGTTTGGAAATGCCCCAATCAAATGCGCTGATTTGTTAGCAGTGTCACGTTGACGCCGTGCATGATGGGTAAAATGTACGAAAGTTTTGTTACTTGCTCAATGACGGCAGATGGCATTTATCTGCCTTTTAACGACCACCTGAACCGGGTCAGAAATCCATTTGATCTAATAAAATATTTTGTGTCCTGCAATATTTAACACCCAAAGAGTATGATATATTTTGATAACATACTTCAAAACGATTTATCATATCTTGCTAAACAAACATATATGGGATTAATATCCAGCTTTAAGGTTATTTTCCAAAGCCTATCGGTTTACCCATAGGGGCCCCAGCACAGCTATTGTAACCAAATACAACTGTTCGTTTTATCCCGTTCTTTCAAAGATTTAAGTGTTATGTACAATTCGTGTTAAAATTTAAGTAAATTACAGGTGTGGAAGAAAGGTCTCAAGGAGTTTAAACAGACAAAGTGTACAGATAAATCCATAATGTGAGAGAATTTTACATGTGTATTTTCCATTTGACTCAAAGTTCAAAGAAATAATAATGATGGAGCTGTGAAACTTGTCTGTGGCTAAACTAGGCTTCATTAATCATTTCCAATATTTTTAGTTAAATTGAGGTTTTTCATATCCTTGTTATGGTGTGGTTTGTAATTTTCTGTTTTTGTCATAACTTGAAGCAGCTATCAAGGATTACAGTCACAATATCCCGCCAAAGAATTTCCTGTCAAAGAGATGATGTTCAATTGGGTGTTAATGTCACTATTGACGTTTGTTTCTAGACTGGTCTATACGTATTCCTACATACACATTCTAATGTCATACCATTTGATTTGCACGCCGCTCCACACTCAAGATCGAATACGATCTAGCTGTGTGTGTGTGTGAGAGAGAGAGAGAGAGAGAGAGAGAGAGAGAGAGAGAGAGAGAGAGAGAGAGAGAGAGAGAGAGAGAGATATGCCTTTCTACATATTCCCATCCAAGTAATATCATAGTTATATGATTTGTAACTTTATAAAGAAAGAAAATATTGATCGTAAAAAGTGTTTTCCGCAATTACAACCTTTGACCAGGTGAGATTTTATCAGACATCAGGCGTCCTAGAGAGTTAAGTCCATCATTCTGTCATAATGGATTAGCCATATATAACGATCGAAATACACGGGGCTTGCATGTTTAGAGCTGCGACAAGATTTGGTAACATGATATTCTCGATAACTGATAGATCGAGTTTTGCTCGTTTCAGGTGGATTATGGAGAGAACTGGATATATGGCATTGAGGTCATTTCCATCTATAAGTTTTCAGTTTTCCTGATTTACAAGTCAGCCAAACTAATGTTGGAGTAGATTATTCTGTCAACTTTAAATGTCCTCTACCCCGTCTCGCTCTTTACTTTTTACCCCAGCAAAGAGTAAGACCATGGTACTTAGTTAAAGTTTCATAAATTATTATTATTATTATTATTATTATTATTATTATTATTATTATTATTATTATTATTTTAAACAGACGAATTGACGAGATCATATCATATTTCACGATGACCGCCATGTTATTTCTGTTTATTTCGGTTATCTGGTTTTGCGACAATATTTCTGGCGCGTCAACGTATTCATAAAAGTGATTGGTGACGACGTCCAAGGGGGCAGGGGCCAGATTTTATGTCCAAATTTAAAGCTGCAATTAGCGATGTAATATAAAAGATCATACAAAATTAATTACACATGTGAGGTCAAAAAGGTTCATATTTTTGGATAAATATAATTAAAACAAAGCATAAGAATATTATCAACTGGACCAGAGAAGTCAATGGCAGTTCATAGCAGAAGTTTATGCACCCCAACGTAAATTTTATACCTGTAATTTTCATGTCCGAAGGTCAATGTTGACACCATGGGATGCTACAGTGCTTTTTTCCTAGATTACATTTCTGCAAAACAGTGTGTACTAAAGAGTATGATGTAATTGAAAATAGTTGTCATCCGAACCGTTCTTAAGACATTCTACTTCCCCCCCCCCCCAAACCCACGTGTTTACTGCTATGGGAGGCTTGATCTTCTTCCTAGGCGACTATTTGCATTTTACTATCAACAAACTGCAGAATAACTATGGAAGGTGTACGTCTCACATCAATTTCGAGAACAACACAAGCCCAAAACAACATAGTTCACTAATATATCCATATCTTTATACAGGAAACAATAATAGCTGAAAAAGTCACACTATAGCCTTAAGTTAAGAAATTTGTCAGGGACCAATTTACGAAACTGTCCTATGCCGCCTAAAGCATTTTAACCCACGAAGTTGCCTGTTACATGTAATATTGTATAAGTTTATTATTATGGTCGTCTGACGCCGAAGAATGATTGCTCTGCAACCGTGCTTTCCCTGCGGAAAAATATGTTTTAACCGTGGGTAAAATATATTTATTTTCGATTGACGTCAGGGTTTGTATTTTAAGCTATTCATTTGTATTAGGTACAATTTCTGTATGTTCTTTGTGCTTAATCCTTTTTAATTTTTAATTTTACATTCTTTGCTGAAGTATTAACAAGGATTTAATCATGATACAAACTGAAAACTGAAAAAGAAACTAAAATGTTTTAACTGGACCAATGTGTAAATGACACGTGTTACAATAAGATGGTGTTACAGTGGTGTATTGCTAAATAAAGAAGCGAGAGGATACAATAATAAAAGAGCGGAAATGCGTGTTATTCATATGTGTGTGTGTGGGGGGGGGAGACAATGACAATTTCAACAAAGTAAGAAAACGCGCTAAAAGGTAAGGGAACACCAACTGTAAATACTACATCCCTGTTCGCTTATGTTCATTATATTTAGCATTCCAGTATCTCAGACTATATGGATATAGTTCTGAGCTTACAAATAAAATCGGCAAAACTCAATTTGCCTTAGTAAAAATCGTTAGCTTCCGGAGTAGGTTGCACAAATCAAAACGCCTTATAAATATTGTATTTAGTTATCTCCACTCTAAATTTCTCTTTATTATTTAATATATAGTTGAACATCATTAACCTGTTTGATTTGTGTTTTAAACAATCGTTAAGGGGCCCCGAGTGGCCGAGTGGACTAAAGCGCTTTCTGTTACGGATCACTGCCGTCTCACCTCTGTCTGCGTGGGTTCGAGTCTAACATTTGGCTAATGTAGTTAAGTGAGAAAGCTTTCCAGTAGCTTCTCGTGGGTCGGTGGTTCTTTCCGGGGTTTTTCCCTGTTTTAAAATGGCGTTAAACCCTAAAACAACAACGACGACAACAAACAATCTTTAAACATGATCCATTGCAGCAGCAAATCGGTAGGTCACTTAATTGACGATATACTGGATTGGTCTTGTGTCGTCACAACGATATGCCTAATCGTACCTTCGTTGCCCAGACTATCGACTCCTATATTCTTAAAACAGAGAAGCAGACAGGTGAACTTCTTGCATATGTTTTCTTTCTCGTATGATGAGCATTCAAGGTAAAAATGACAATAGAGTTAGTCTTACTTAAAGAATGAGTGGCACTCCAGTTTCTGATTGCAGAGTGATAGATTATTAAGGAAAACAGAATTTTCCTCGCTAGTAATACTGGCTATTTAAAAATGACATTGTTCATTGTTTCAAAAACTTTTAATTTCCTTTATGTTGGTAAATGATTCATTGTTGAATTGTGATGTTATAGAGTATACAGCATGGAGTTACTTCAAATGTACATCTCTTAAAAAACGACAAGCAACGCTTGGTCATTTTTACTTATTGGAGTTCAGATTAACTTGTAAGAAAAAGAGCCGATAAATTGTTTGAAACTTTTCTATATGTATTAATTGATTCATTGCATTTACTGAAGATGTTATTGTGTCTGGTAAACTTTGTTTTCTCTGCTTTAATAACTGGATGTTTTAGTTGATAGACTTTCAATTTGATTTTTTGAGCACATGGGAGAAACTATTTTTTCGCTGTGTGTTTAGACTGTGTACACTTTCCACAAATACATTATCCAAATAATATATCATACATAGTACATAAACATAACATAGAGATATTCCAACATTATCTCCATTGTGCATGGTGCAAATGCAAACAACTTCACCGCACACAAGTCACTCCGCAAGAAGTTCATAATATCTGTACAGCACACCCACAATGAATGTAAATTTTGGCGACACTCAGCGATCCCTCCCGAATATTTAAATGATTTAAAATTTGTGCTATGTCTATCAAAAACTTCATGTAAAAATAAATTGACTCTTCATGAAGATATAGCTTTATGGAAAAATAAATAGATTGTTCAGGAACTTAAGCTGATTGCAGAGGTCACATGACCTAGCAATTCTAATACTCACTTCTGACAAACTAGCATACTAGCATTTTACCCAACATTTGCCAAGATTATTTTTAAGACCTCTAATTGTATAATATTTTCAAATTTAATAGACGAATGAACTATTAAATCCGAGTACACCGAATATTTGAACTTTTGTAGACAGGCCGTTTGACTGTATGCCAATGTATAAGACAAACCACTCAAAATACTTTAGTTACATAATTTGAGACACTGTGTCATTTTTAAATAATAGTGATGCGTTGTTCAGTAAATTATTACCTCCATGCAGCGGCTTGCTTCTCCTCTGAAATTATGTTCCATGTTCAAGGATGAATGTTACACCATTTGAGATATCACTATTTACAAGGATATAGTGTGTTGTATTAATTACTATTAATTAAATCAGAAATTAATAGATACGAAAGTACTTGATTCCAACCACAAATAGTCCTAGTGTAGCAAATCATGTTGTTGCGAATATTTAGATAAACGTAATAAAAACAAATGGCTTCAATTCAGATAAATACATGTTAAGCAAAATTGACACCGACCTGTATCTTGCATTTCTAATTTTAGTTAGATTTACAATAATAAATTAGTAATTAATACAGAAGCATTAAAAGATAAGTTACAAACGAATGAAAAAAGATACAAAAACAACGATATATGAAACAATATGAAGGTACTACATTTCGTATCACATTCAAACTTTAAGTATTGATACTATGTAATGCATTCATAAAGCGTATCCTTTAGAGACACGGTACAGGACGTTTGTTTTATCTATGTAATTATTTCAGAAGTCTGATTTGCTAATTTTCTCTTGAATTATAAAGAAAACAACGACATCGTCAACCTTTTCTTTAAAAGGTAAATAATTTCGAATTTTACTATATATATATATATATATATATATATATATATATATATATATATATATATATATATATATATATATATATATATATGTATATATATATGTATATATATATATATATATATATATATATATACATGATATATATGTTTGTGTGTGTGTGTGCGTGTGTGTGTGTGTTTATGAACCACGTTCACAACGCAAATCATTTTATCATAGAATGTCTGAATCAGCAGCTCAAGTGATAGATGCATATATCCTATTCTTTCATTTTATTTGTTCTCTTTAAACAGTGAGCATATGTTACACTTAAGAATTTACCCAGGAGAAATTGTGGGGTTTTACATTTTATTGCCCATTTAAGTTCTGGGGCAAATTCAACGATGCTATTTGCATTTGAAGTTTCAGGCTACCCTTTGGCTGTCAAACGGACTGCGTCGTTAATGTTTGGTTGACGTAGCATATTATGTTCAACGTATTCAGCAAAGTTTAGCGCAACACCATAATGTAGCTAGTTTATGGCCTATGTCTCCAGACAAGGAGATGGGAACAGATTTTTATGAGTTTTGTGTAAGAGAATAGCTTGCCTCGAGACCTGTTTAATTGGCTTCGTCATGGTCACGTGATCTGAGGCGGCGATGTTCAGAAGAAAAATAAAGGTTCCATCAGAGAGGATAGAATATTGTGTTCAGCGGGTTGGCGTTGATTAGTGATAAATTTCTTTCTTTAAAATCGAATTTTTTACAAGGTTCGATTAGTGTATGTTTTTCACCAGATACGTGGAGATGTGTTTCATTCGGGGTTCTTTGGATTTTACGCTATGGTTTATGGGTTACGAATGAAATCAAGGTCACGTCACATCCTGGTAAGTGCTTTGTTTCTAAACAAACTTGAACTTGAAAGCTTGATGAAAGAAAACATAATAAGGTGCAGACATGATATTATGTTTCAATAATTCGCTTTCCACAACTGCATTTAGTATATGTTCGTCCACGTTTGTCTTGTTCCCCGAACACCCCCACCCCACTCCCACCCCCACCCCGTTTAAACGTTGGAAATTACGTTCACCCTTTCATCATCAAATTTCCCACATTGCATTTAATGTTATTCAGTTTGTATTGTTTGTAATGTAATATACTTGGCACTAAAAGGGCACTTTGTCTTCAAAATGATTGCTTTGCTTTATTTTATGTTAAATTGACAGTCACTGCTGTAAATCTTTACACAAGGAAGAATGTTCATATCTATCAATCATTGTCTATTTTAAATTTTGCATCTATACTCTGGAACTAAAAATCTATTCTTGCAAAGAATAATCAATAATTTATCAATATTTTAATTATTTATGAAGATGCCCTCAAAATATTCGAGTCTTAGAAGAAATATTCATAGAAATATATTTCTCGGAACAAATAGTCCCTGAGGGACAGAACAGTTGACAGTAAAAACTGGTAAGGTAACTCATGGTGTCATAGAACTGTTGACAGTAAACGCTGATAAATTTTGAAAGTAAACTCATATAACTCCTGGTGGGACAGTATTGCTGACAGTAAACACTGGTAACTTCTGGTGGGACAGTATTGCTGACAGTAAACACTGGTAACTTCTGGTGGGACAGTATTGCTGACAGTAAGCACATGTAACTCCTGTTGGGATAGTATTTGCTGAAAGTAAACACCTGTAACTTCTTGTGGGACAGTATTCCTGACAGTAAACACTGGTAACTCCTGGTGTGACAGTATTGCTTACAATAAACATTGGTAACTCCTGGTGGGACAGTATTCCTGACAGTAAACACTGGTAAATCCTGGTGGGACAGTATTACTTACAGTAAACACTGGTAACTCCTGGTGGGACAGTATTGCTGACAGTAAAAATTGGTAACTTCTGGTGGGACAGTATTCCTGACAGTAAACACTGGTAACTCCTGGTGGGACAGTATTGCTTACAGTAAACACTGGTAACTCCTGGTGGGACAGTATTGCTTACAGTAAACATTGGTAACTCCTGGTGGGACAGTATTCCTGACAGTAAACACTGGTAACTCCTGGTGGGACAGTATTACTTACAGTAAACACTGGTAACTCCTGGTGGGACAGTATTGCTGACAGTAAAAATTGGTAACTTCTGGTGGGACAGTATTCCTGACAGTAAACACTGGTAACTCCTGGTGGGACAGTATTGCTTACAGTAAACACTGGTAACTCCTGGTGGGACAGTATTGCTGACAGTAAAAATTGGTAACTCCTGGTGGGACAGTATTCCTGACAGTAAACACTGGTAACTCCTGGTGGGACAGTATTGCTGCCAGTAAAAATTGGTAACTCCTGGTGGGACAGTATTCCTGACAGTAAACACTGGTAACTCCTGATGGGACAGTATTGCTGACAGTAAACACTGGTAACTCCTGGTGGGACAGTATTATTTACGGTATAGATTAATACACATTGAATATAGATATGATCTATGTTGTGAATACAGATGAAAAAATTGTTCTCCAAATCTAAAATTTCAAAGTTTTCAACGATATGTAAGCTCAATAGACCAGAAATAGTTACTTAAAGCCCAGCGTCAAATATAACGAGTTAAATCATCGTCGCCGTTATAATCATAATCAACATCATTATAATTAACACCATCATCATCGTCATTATTATTATTATTATTATTATTATTATTATTATTATTATTATTTACTAACATTATTATCATTATCATCATCATTGTTATTTGTATTATAACGAGATCACAAGAAAAGAATACTAGCAGAGAGAAATGGTAAAATCATTTGGGAACACACATACATTTGAAACTCATAAACACATAAATAAGTACTTACGTACATGCCGTCGTACGTACATACATAAATGAATACACGCATACATGCATATATCAATGCAAGTACGTCTGCACTTCATACATACATCCTCCATCTATCCATCCATCCATCCATACACACACACACACACGCATACATGCATGCATGCATGCATGCACACACACACACACACACACACACACACACACACACACATATATATATATATATATATATATATATATATATATATATATATATATATATATATATATATCTATATGCATGCATGCATGCATGCATGCATGCATGCATGCATGCATGCATGCATGCATGCATACATACATACATACATACATACATACATACATACATACATACATACATACATACATACATACATACATACATACATACATACATACATACATACATACATACATACATACATACATACATACATACATACATACATACATACATACATTTGAATCAGAGACATCTGTGTAGTCGTAATAATACTTGTCTTCTTCATATACGTAATTGTCATGATTATCGAATTTCGTCAGAACTGCTGACCTCGAATATATCACTCCAATATTAAAACTTGGCGGACCTGTGTCAATTGTGTCAACGTGAGACAAACCAAATCCTTACAGTTAACTTATTTGATAATTATACAGATGAAAACATTCTGGACAATATATTATATGCGGTGAAGGTTACACACAAATGAACCATGATATATGGAAAATTAGTTCATAAAATATCACTGCAATATTTAATAGTCCAACGTCTGAACAGACATATCGTACAAATATTATTTCCTTGCCAGCATATCAACATTTTTTCATATATTAGATACTGGTTCTCTGATCATTCGTCTCCTGTTTTGAAAGTTTTCTGTCATTGTTTAAATTTCTGGTGATACATTTCATGGAATATATGTGCAGTTAACTAAAATTTACTATCTGCCTTTGTAGGTAAGACGATATGTTGTATCTCTCTCTCTCTCTCTCTCTCTCTCTCTCTCTCTCTCTCTCTCTCTCTCTGTCTCTCTCTGTCTCTCTCTCTCTCTCTCTCTGTATATATATATATATATATATATATATATATATATATATATATATATATATATATATATATATATATATATATATATATATATATATATTTCATACTCTCTTTTTCGAAATGTCATCAGCAAGTATAATGTATATTACTACTGTAGACAAGTTGGTGAATTTTGAAACTTCTCGCCTTATTAATTCGGCATAGTGCCAAGCAAGTAAACCTTAAGCGCGTGCAAGTCGCCTTACCGCAATGGAAACATATATGCAATAGTATATGCCAGGTAAGATGGTTTTTAGGACCCAGTCAAAATAGTGTAGATTCAGAAGTATGGCCGTATCCATTCGCAAGTGCGATTTTTAAAAAATTATATTTACGCTGACTTTTGTGTGTCCTGTGATGTATTTACACATTTCT
The DNA here is from genome assembly GCA_030141615.1 of Unio pictorum. Classification (NCBI taxonomy): domain Eukaryota; kingdom Metazoa; phylum Mollusca; class Bivalvia; order Unionida; family Unionidae; genus Unio; species Unio pictorum. The sequence continues at coordinate 3,453,353 of JARLTB010000159.1, read as the reverse complement.
GGTCTTATGAAATGCATTTTATTTTCCCATATTTAACCTGTGGTTGTCCGATGCACATCTATATTCGTAAAGTGTATGGGTTCTGAAAATAGTACATGTATTGCTGCCATAAATGATGACACGGTCTATTTTTTATCTTCGAGTCCAAAACACCATTAACCTACAGCGGAGACTAAAATACTCGCCAATTCATGCACTTAATTTCGTTCACAGCTTCGCCATACTAATAAAAGATTGGGCGTAAAGGTGATTTATTTTCCGCTGTATAAATGCTTGGAGAAGAACATATGCTGCACAAGATAACAATTGCTCTACCGGTGTTAACAGCCTTTCCCATCTCAACAACTGTGTGATGATAAATGCTACATTCGTCTTGTTTGGCCGGTGTTACACTCATTCTTTAAGTAGTAATAGACTATTGTCGGTCAGGACTTGGATGCTTGGTGGTATACAACCACATTGGCACGATAAAATCTTAATGGCACATTATGCGGTTGATAAAATTTAATATGTACAGGCACAATGAGGGATTGCATTGCAAGGATGGATGAATGAGAACACAGTTGAGCAAGAAAGGTTTCATTTTCTGTAGTATTTTGGCTGTCTGAGTAAAAAGTACCTATCTTGTTAGTAGTACTAGAGAAGAAACGAGGCAGCATATTGTACTCGCAAATACGAGCGGTTATTGTTTTACATTGGTGGGCAACTTAAAAACTATCTGCCTCGCCCCAAACAACTTATGTTTATATGCTGAAATTTATCGAGCCAGTTAGTTAGGACTGAGTTAATGGAGGCTGCAAATTAATATTGGTAAATTTTCGAATCAGTTTCACTTTCGTTTCTCTCTATTCTGCCTCAGTGTGTGAAAGTATTTGGCATACCTTTCAGTCTCCCAACCCCGACTTTTATTTATGATGTACATTCTATAAAATATGTTATTCATTCATATATATATATATATATATATATATATATATATATATATATATATATATATATATATATATATATATATATATATATATATATATATATATATATATATATGAACACTCTAAATGCATAGTACAGCAACGACAGGATAATATTAACTCAGAAATTACTGGTAATGGCTTTGTGCCAATCCATAAATAACGCATCGTCTTGTTATTTGTGTCTGAATACGAAAATATCGTATATCATCGATGACGTTCGTTGAATAGGTCTTATCAAAATCATGAACTAAATATTACATTTTCACATACTTTCAATGCCTCAAAGACCGACATCTGTGTACGCATGCTAGAACTGGAATCATATTGGAATCTTCGTTTTCATATATTTAAATTATTTAGACCAGTAAAATACCAAAACGAACTCTGTCAACTTTTTGTTCTCACACGAAATGTTATATCTGAACATTCATCTACTATTATTTTATCACTTTTTTATGACTTTCTTATGGCAAAGTGGACATTATCAAATACTAGAGATATGTCATCTATGTTATAAATTGCTTTTGTAAATGGCATTAGGGTCACATAAACCATCACAGGTGTTAAGCCACCTGGTGTACAAAGGAACGATATCCTTATAGACTTCTCCACCTACAAATACAAAAAAAGGACAATTCTGCACTCGGAGTACCTTCGAGAAATAGATTAATCAACTGCCCGGATGTCTATTTAGCATAAGTGATTATTAGCATGACCATAATTAGTGGCTGTGATCTTCGTGTGGTCACTTTGAAATGTCTGTAACCAAGCTTGAGGCGAGCCGTAATAGATACATTAAATCCGATAAACATCTTTGCTGTCCATTGACAAATATTCAAATCCCTTATCTAGAATATCCACAGCAAAGGCTGTCAAAAGAGGGCAATATGAAAAGATATATGGCCTTGACGGGGTGAATTGTCAACAGACCCTTGCTTTAAAGCCGTGAATAACTAGAGACAAACCTACCGAACGGCCCTTTAAAGCTGAAATATATTCAAAGGTGCACGTATTGCGCCTGACTTATTTGGCACCGGAAAAGGAAACCTTCAATTAAAATAGATTTTATTGTCACAATAATACAATGGGATTGGTTACAAGTCGTAACAACCTAGGTTAGCCCTCTACCTGCATGATATAAATATTAAAAAAAAAAATGATATGATAAAAGTGTAACAAATGTAACAGAAAAGATAGAGACAGGGAAGAGGGACACGGTGACAGCATTCTATATTTTATCAAGATAGCAGTTATATATTGGCATATATGTTCTACATTTATGTAAATATCATTTGCATCACCCTTTACCGAAAGCATTATATCTAAGCTAACAGCTGGATAGGGCATTGAGAGTAGCTTCTTCATCAACCCATTTCGTTTCCGACTATACTTCAGACCGAACATGAATAAATGCACGAGTGGTTTCCATTCTACCTCAGGAAGAAAAATGGGCGTCAGCAAGTAAAAATCAAGCATTCGATGACTAAATCAAAGCAATTTATTGGAGTCGATATTTAGAACTAAACACTTTTTCAAAGCTTGAAATACATGTTACATTTTGTCTTGTTCCACAAAGCACTGTAAGATAATTTAGCAGTTGTTGTTGTTATTGTTGTTGTAGGGTTTAATGCCATTGTCAGCACAAGATTAGCTATACATGGCGGCCAGTTTTAATGGTGGAGGAAAAGAACCCGGGAAAAAACCAAAAGAACCACCGACCCACGATAAAATACTAGCAAGCTTTCTCGCGTACCCACATTGGCTCAATCTGAGACTAGAACCCACGCAGATAGAGTTGAGATGGCAGTTATCCGTAACGGAGAGCGCTTTAGACCACTCGGCACCACCACCACCCCACCACCCACCCCGATAATTTAGTAGAATTTAGCTTGAAATTGCTAGCGCAATGTTACAGTTTCCTTGTTCTAACACAGCGGTAGGAGTAATTATCCTGAGTTTGCCTTGTTTTCTTTTTACGGTGTTAGAAATGCGTGTCAGATTTGTCTAGTTTGCAGACTTTCCCGCCAATTTACAAAATATAGATTTTCTGCTCACGTAATTTTGAAGTCCTGTAACTATCGTTGCCGCTTCAGCCTGTAGTATTTCAGGATTTTCTGAACCTATCAATAAAAAATCCACAGATAACAGTGGCATATTCCGAGATGTGCCTCGTATAAGTAACACGTGTTTAGATTTGATTCAAATCTACTAAGACTGGCATTTGCAGATGATGTTGTTTTAAAGATGCTATCATAAGGAAAGGGCCATTTTATGTTTGATTAAAGTGCTAAGCCAGGATTATGATAAGAATCAACATATATATAAAAGAATTTCCAATTAAGAAAACCCTACAATTTCAAGAATATTAGTTACTTTCTTGGCATCATCCATTATTGTCTGGATCAAACTTAAAAATCCATTATTTGGACCATTTAAACAATATTAATAGATCATTATTATTAACTAGTTCCATATCAGTACCATTAGCAGATGAATACTGCATAAATGAGCCATATGCCAAGAGACAGGAGACATATTTCAATTACGTTTAAGTAGATTAGAAACAAGAACGGCCTAAGTGCGGATCATTGTGGTACGCCGACTTTTATATTTTTAAAAACAATTGTTAATACGTATTCTGCAGAAGGGTTATTTGTGCATCATTATATAGTTTTTAAATCATTTTATCAGATTACCAGAATTCGTTAGGTTTACAAAGTAAGCCTCTGCGCCAGACCCGATCATAAGCTTTTGATACATCACACAAGTTTGCTATTTAATACATCACACCACACAATCATTTTGCTCTTTGATACATCACACAATACAGTAATTTTGCTAGTGTCCAAATAATAGACTATAGAATTTCCTTTCTGAGAATGTCATCTCTTTCGAGGTATCAACGAATATTTTCTAAAACAAGGAAGGGAAACATTACACGCATCAAAAAGTAGAAACGAAATGTACTACTCATTTTAATATTTTTTTTTCCTTTTTTTGTTATTAATTTGTACTTCTAAAATTTGTCTAGTGGAATAGAATTTGAAGGATTTGTCTCTTTCGAAATTGCTTTTGTGTTTTTGAAAAGTCTTTTAGGATATGTGATCTTTTAGCCGTTGAAAAGCACGTAAAGAAAATAGTATAATTTCTTTCATCAGCAAAATAGTACAGCCTGCATAAGGACTTATTTGAAAGGGACGATGTTAACTAAATAAAAGAGTTTTACTGTTTATTGCACTAATATTCTACAACATTGTGTTTGTCCCTCGTATCAGTTAATATTATTGTACGTGTATTATTTGGAACGTTTTTAAAACTACTTCCTATTTCTATGAAATAAATATTTTAACTTTATGTGCTCCAGACAGCTCCACATAAGTAAATATCAATACACTCGTAATTATATCATAATTATGTATATGCCTGTGCAGGTAGCATTTTTGCCTAAGCCATATACATTCAAGATAACTTGACTCTTAACTACATACACGTAGTAAATTTTACACATGACGATAGTCTTCTTTTGGATATAATTTCGATTCCATGATCTGCACTGATTTCCATCGCTATAGGTCTCTACCTGTTTCAGTTGTAAATTTAACTGAAGTTCCACACATGGCGTTTGCAATGAAAATGTGCCTTATTTATATATAGGTGTGTGTAATAAACTTCTTAACTGACGAATTTACAAGAATTTTATTTGCAGTCGACCTCATTTCTTTGCCTCAAGAAGAATTATAAGTAGCAATAGTTTGCTTACCCGAGAACATTGTCGCGCCAAAGACATTGTTCAGAACAGGAATGCACTGTTAAGTGTCTTGTGAAGTCCCTTCAATGCACATGAAGTAATCAAGATAATTTATTACAGATTTAATATATTGCATACTTAATGTGCGATAAATCTGCCGAATGACTTCTGGTAATCGGGAGGGAATGTATAGTTTGTTTCATTTGCCTTCAGTGAATATTTGTGATTAGACGTGTTTCAACGTTGTGAGATGTGGTTTATCTGAACGACATGTCTTTCGTAACACAATAGAGATATGTAGACAGGTGAGTTAATCAAACCAACTTGGCTGAATTATTTTCACATGTGTTCAGAGGGAAAAAAAATATTTTAAAAAGCGGTATCAAATATAAAAGCAAATTTTATATATCGTTTATATCGATCTTTATGTTCTAATAGGTTGATAGATATATTAATTGATTGGATATATATATATATATATATATATATATATATATATATATATATATATATATATATATATATATATATATATATATATATATATATATATATATATTAATTGATTTATTTACGAATTTATTTATTTATTTATTGATTAGGCACATAAATATCATTCTAAATTCTCGTAATTAACTATATGCCAAAGCTAACACAAATCCCTTTCAGTGTCGTTATCTTAAATCACCGAAATAGGCAGTGAGCTATCTATAAATAGTGCTCCACCCACCGCAGTGTGTACTTTTCAAAAGTTTCCAAAAAATGTCATTTGGATCGCCCCGGTGATTATTTCCGGTTTCTTGATTTCAATCACCTCTGTCACATGGATAATATTTAAATGCCTTCTTTGTCTTTTCATATCGATCTTTTGGACATATACCTCAAATTAAAGCTTTTTAGAGTTATGCAAGTACAATGTTCACCTCTATATGCAGTCTTACATTGAAACGATTACAATGCAAAATTTCCATGCAGAAATAGGGTAGTTTACCGTTTCGTGTCACACAGTAATAATTCACGGAGGTCAACAACAATCTTTTTATCGGAAGGTATTTCGCCTTTTGTCTTCCTCCAAATAGGCACAAAGCTGACATATATAGTGTGCTTGGCTTTTGATATTTCCAGGTATTTTCAGTTTACAGATCTTTGTAACAAACGTAGTTGTGCACTCCCTTAAATTGATTGCAGGTATAAAGGACAATTACGCATACAACCACAAGCCAGAGTTGCCTTCTTCATTTAAGTTTGGAATCTTGTGCAATGAACAATCTTTACTGTGAGTATATAGTGACTGTCATATATACTTCTTTTATTTCTAATACACACTAATACACGCACTCATGAGACGCCGTTTTCAATGTTCCTTCTTTACCTGCTAGCGAATTGGCATTTGTACTAAAAATTCATAATATTACCATTATACGGACCGAAATCTGTACATTTCAGGTTCAACTGGACAAAGAGATTAACTACGTTGTATATAAATTTCAAATACGGTTGGAAAATTAGTCATGCAACTATTATAAAGAAGCTTTATGTAATGTTGATAGTCCAATGATCACCCAGGTCGGACAGAGTTGGCCGTCTACGCGTGTTCATGTGAAAGTCGCATAACTCCTATTTCCTCGTTATAATATAAATAGTGCCGTGTTGAAAGAACCGTTAAAACACCAACCAGACAGTGTACTCTCTCAATGGCTATGATTGTTGGTTGATATAAACATGATAAACAGTCACCTTACTGATTTCGTTTAAGAAAATATGAAGTCCGTATGAACAACTTATGAATTTCGTCTACGTGTGTTCATATTCGCAAAAAAACCAAGAATTTTCGCGACCCGTTTAAATTTTTTATAGCTTATAATAGACTGGCATGGTTGCTGTTTTGGTATAAATACTGAATCCTAAAGACCCGGAGTTGTATTAATCTCTCCGACTTCAAAACACGTATTTCTCTTGATATTCCTTATTAAGTACGACAATGTGGAAACAATCTATTAGATTAGACGTAATGCCTATACACCATTGCATTACATAACTACTCTATCTACTCAAAAGAGAGACAGCCTGAATTTCCTACCGATAAAATCATGGTGGTTTTAAAATTTTGCTTTTTGCATCTAACTGCTATTTATTTTTGAACTGATGATTCTGTATTGGACAGTCCTGTATATAGACTACTGAAAACATTCAACACTGGATAATCAAGTAGATAGACCTCTGACAAATTTAAACCTGGACAGTCAAGCAGATAGACTACTGACTTCTTCAAAACTGGACAGTCAAGCAGATATACCACTGACAAATTCAAAATGGACAGTCAAGCAGATAGACTACTGAAAAATTCAAAATTCTTCTGTACCGGGCAGTCTTGCAGATAGACTACTGACAACTTCAAAACTGAAAAGTCAAGCAGATAAACAACTGAAAAATTCAAAACTCTTCTGTGTTGGACAGTCAAGCTGACAGAGTAATACATTCAAAACGCTTCTGTGTGGGACATTCAAGCAGAAAGATTGCTGTTAGACAGTCAAGCAGACAAATTCAAAATTCTTCTCTATTAGACGGTCAATCTGATAGACTACTGGCAAATTCAAAACTGGACAGTCAAGCAGATATTACTGACAAATTCAACACTGCACCGTCCAGCACATAGATTACTGACAAATTCAAAATCAGACAGTCGAGCAGATAAATTTCTGACAGATTCAAAACCTGACAGTCAGTCAGAAAGACTACTGATAAATTCAACTGTTGACAGTCAAGCAGATAAATTACTGACAAATTCAAAACTCTTCTGTGTTGGACAGTCAAGCCGACAGAGTGACAAATTCAAAACACGTCTGTGTGGGACAGTCAAACAGATAGATTACTGACAATCAAGTAAGCAAATTCAAAACTCTTCTCTGTTGGACAGTCAGGCTAATAGACTACAACCAAATTCAACACTCTTCTGTGTTGGATAGTCACGCACATAGACTACTGACAAAGTCAAAACTGGACAGTCAAGTTGATAGATCACTGACAAATTAAAAACTGGACAGTCAAGCGGATAGATTACTGTTGGACAGTCAAGCAGATAGACTACTGTTGGACAGTCAAGCAGAGAGATTACTGTTGTACAGTCGAGAAGACAGATACATTCAAAACTCTCCTCTTTTGGACAGTCAAGCTGTTAGACTACTGGTAAATTAAAACCTTTTATGTTATAGACAGACAAGCAGATAGACTACTGACAAATTCAAAACTGGACAGTCAAGTGGATAGAATACTGACAAATTCTACACTGGACAGGTAAACAGATAGACTACCGACAAATTCAAAAATGAACTGAGAAACATATAGACTATTGACACATTCAAAACCGGACAATCAATCAGATAGACTACTGACAAATGCAAAACTGTACAATCAAGCAGAAAAACGTCTGTCAAATTCAAAACTGAGCAGTCGAGCAGATGGACTACTGACAAATTCAAAAATGGGCAGTCATGCAGATGGACTACTGACAAATTTAAAACTGAACAGTCAAGTAGATAGACTACTGACAAATTCAAAAATGGGTAGTCATGCAGATAGACTACTGACAATTCAAAACTCAAGATCTGACCTGCAATCATCTTACAAATAAAGCAGTTGGTGATTATGAACAAAACTGTTCACAAAACCGATGACGTCATTATTATTGCATTTTGGCCAGTTTACTGAATAGCGTGTCTCAAATAAAAAAAAAAATACAGATCGAAACATTTCGTTTTTATATGGCTTATGCAAACGCTATTAAATGTATTTCTACGTGTGATAAAACTTAGTTCCCTCGTCACTTTACCAGAAAAGTAGGTCAAACCCTATCGTGAATTTGAAACGTCGTTGAATTGACTTTGCAATGCCAAAAAAAAAGTTTATTTAAACAAAGTTTTAAGTTACAAGACAGTACCGAGGACTATAGTATATGATTTGTGAATTCCGGTCCTATTTAATGATCACATAGGAGCTAGACCATTGTTAACAGATAATATCTCCGTAACCGGATATAGTTTAGCTGTATTTTATGTTTCAGTCACTATATTCTCAGCACGCATGAGATAAATTATGTCTTCTACTTGACTTCGAAATTTACAAATAGAGAATTCCATTTATATAGTCCAATGAAAATATTACCGATGGTAATTCTATGTACATCTGAAATTTGTAAAAAAAATTTACGATAGTAAATGTAATAAACTGTCCATCAAGATAACTTGATCTACACCGTTTTCCTTCGTGTATAACGCCCACACAACTGCGATTTGAATATATCAAGAGGGACTGTTTCGTCATGTGTCGTCTGATTAGGATTTTCGCACTTCATTCTGCTATTCGTTCCATGCAATGAGCAGACATCCTTATATATCGGAATTTAACGCCAAATCGTGATATTTTCTCCGTTTGTCTGCAAAGTGTACGTGGCTTAGTGTGGATGACTATACATGTGGCTGTCTTTGACAAAACTATTTATTCAATTTGACACTGCTACAGCAGGAAAACATGCGTTGATGAGAATTGGCTATAGTGTATTATTACACTATATTATAAATTCATTTGGTTTATTGACAATGGTTATAACAAATTATTAAACTAATATATTTACCTTTAAATGACATCTTTGTTTTCTCCTCCTCTATTTAGCAACATTTTACTTCAAAGAAAAGCCGTTTTAAAATTTGTAAGCAACGACATAATTTCCTAGTCATTATAGATTATATCAGAACATCCTATGCGCATTTCCAGGCAGTACGACCGGTTCCATTTTTGACGTGGCCATCATGTACATATATGTAGCAATACTAAACAATATATGTACAATCATAGGGGGCAACGCAGTGGCAGATGTTTAAAGCTGCTGGACGATGTACTACATCCCCTTCTGGCAACGCCTTGGTCTGGAAAAGGATGGGCTGCGCAAGACGACTTTTGCCCAAGACAAACTGATAATACTGGACAAATCTGAACTTACCATACCGGATTTGTCGTCGCCCGGGTCAATAAGGACCACGCCTGCCGTTGTCTACCAGAACGGAGGTTACAAGTGTGCTACTGATACTTTGCATAAATTCAGAGCGAGAGACAGCATCGCCAACGCCACCTGGAACATTAGACATCTGGCGCAAATTGGAAGACACCAAGAGTTGACAAATGAGCTGAAACACTAATATATCACATTTTGTGACTATGTGAAATTAGATGGAAAGCCTTAGGAGAAGACAAAACTGAAGATGGGCATATGTTCTAATATAGTGGAGAGTTTGGCAAATTCATAAATTAAGTAGGCTTTCTTGGAAACAAAGTCAACAAAGGATCTGTGCTTGAATGCAGACCATATCTAGCAAAAAATCATCTCCATTCGGCTTACAGAATCTCCATTTAACATAACAATTATCCAATTATATGTTCTAACTGCCGATTATGATGATGACGAAATAGAGGAGTTTTACAACAAACAACAGGGTATTCTAAACATGGTCAGTAAAATGTCTGGAATGCCAAATATGGTAAAGATGCTCTAAAACACTGGGAAAATCATTGTGGACCTTCTTGCAATTAGCATTCCAAAGAAAGAGGGAGACGACTGCTCTAGTGTGCAGTTTTCATCAACTTGGTACTAGCCAACACCCTGGATCAACATATAGCTTCACGATACTTGACATGGCATGCACCAAATGGAACCCATCAAAACCGGATCGACTACATGCTGGTTCAAAACCGTTACCGATCTGGCATCAATAGTGCAACAACAAGGCAGATTCCAGGTGTTGATATTGGGAGTGATCACGATCTGGTGATCATGAACTTCCGAGTGAGACTGAAGAAAATTTCAAGCCAAAGAACATCAGGTTAAAATTCAACCTTGAACAACTGAAGGACCCTAACATCAGCAAGCCAATTCAACCCATAATTGGAGGAAAATTTGCTTCACTTTTTGTGATGGATGGTGACGTTAAAGTGACGTCAGAAATTTTCAGCACAGTCATGACAGCTGCTACAAAGGATATTATTGGCCTCCATCGCCTAAAGAAAAAACCCTAGGTTACAGAAGAGATTCTGAAGTTGTATGATGCCCGAAGAGACCTCACAAACACCTAACTCACAACAAGGGAAAAACAAACTTGAAGAAAGAAAAAGAATATTTGATGTTACAAAAGTGCACAGAAATAGAGAACTGTCTGGTAAAGAATAAAAACAATAAGGCATTCCAAATTGAGAAACACATCACCAGACTGAAGCAAACAAGAGTCAGTACCATTCAACATAAAAACGGAAAATGCCTCAAGGAAGCGAGTGATATTGCAGAAATATGGACTGAGTATTGCAAAGAACTCTGCAACCATATGTCCATAGGAGATCCAGAGGGACTTGGAGTTCTAAACTCCTCAGATGATATGATGGTGATTTCCTCATTCCCAAAGACGATGCGGAGTCATCAATACGAATTCTGAATAATTGGAAGGCATCTGGAGTGGACAACACCCCAGCTAAACTTATCAAGAATGGTGGGGAATCAGTGAGAGAGCTGCTAACAAAAATCTGCAACAAGATCTGGCAGACAGGTGAATGGCCAACACAAGAGACCGAATCACTGGTTATAACACTCCCCAAAAGAGGCAATCTCCAGCTGTGTCAAACTTACAGAACTATCAGTTTCAGCAGCCATGTTAGTATGGTGATGCTGAAAATCATCTTGAAGAGACTGAACCCACAAGCAGAAAAAATAATCACTGAAGAGCAGGCCGGAGTGGAAGAAGTACAACAGAACAAATATTCAGTCTCAGGCATCTGTGTGAAAAGTACTCGCAACATCAACAAGACATCTCTCATGTATTCATAGATTATGTTCATAACAGACCTTTGAGAGAGTGTAGCATGAGGCATTGGGACCACAATGAAGAAGTACAACATGGATCAAACGTTGATCAATACCATCAAGCAGGTGTACGACAAGCCTGCCAAGGTTATGTTGGGGACTGGTTCCAGAAAACAGTCAGAGAACGTCAAGGCTGTCTCCTGTAACCCACGCGTATAAACATCTGCTGAGAGCACATCATGAATGAAGTACTGGAAAACCAATGTGGGACAGTCAGCATTGGAGGGTTTACCATCACCAACACCCTCTTTGCAAATAACATTGATGGGCTGGAAGGTAGTGAAGATGTGCCTGCTACCTTTGTTAAGAACCCGAATGAAACATCTTCCAAATTTGACATGGAGTTACGTGCTGTGACGACAAAGCTGATGACACATAGTGTCAAACAATCTCAGCCAAGATTAAAGTCAAAGTACAGGAACTGGAAACAGTTAACCATTTCAAATATCTTGGTTCCAAAATCACCAAAGAGCGATCAAGAGCAGAAATGTTTGTCACGAGCGGCACAAATAACGGCAAGCTATGTCGAAGCTATGACCCATCTGGAGAAACCAGAATATGTCTGAAAACAACAATCAGATTATTGAGAACACAAGTCATCTCAATATTTAGGTATTCATGTGAGGCCTTGACCCAGACAGCAGAATTACGATGTAGAAGCCAGTCACCTGAAATGAGATGCTACGGAACCATCCTTGGCATATCTTACATGGACCACATCACAAATGAAAAGTGCGCAAGACAATCGGGCGCAAAGAAGGCTAATGTGAAGTCTTCCTCGCCACCATCAAAACGAGATAGCTGAAATGGCATGACCATATCGTTAGAGTCAACAGCCTATCCACAACAATCTTGCAGGGCAACGTCCAGACGGGCAAAAGGAGAGTTAGACAACGCAAAAAGTGGACTGAGAACATCACATAATGGACCAGGAAAGGTTTTGTGAAGACACAGGCACTGGCACATGATTGAGACAATTATAGGAAACTGGTCAGATGTTCAGCAGCACAGAGCCAAGAAGACCACACTAGGTCGAGCGACTGATGATGATGATGATGATGATGATGATGATGATGATGATGATGATGATAATGATGAAGGGTAAACGCTTGCGTAACTAATGTGGCTAGAGCATCCGCCTACAATTCGAGAGGTCGCGGGTTCGAATCCCAACCGAGTCTCATCAAAAGCTTATACAAAAATGGTAATTGCAGCTGTTTCGCTTGGTTCTCAGCATAAAGATGTTAGTGTTAGGACAGGTGGGCATTGTGTTAGGATTATATTTTTGGGTGGGACATGATGCTTCATGTCTGCGTCATGATTCCCGAGTGACAGACATCATTACAAACTGTTACAATGACGACATCGAAATGATATAGCTGGACAATTGTTAAAGCTATGTTCAGAACCCAAAGCATACAGAAACATACATACACACCATCCTAGATATGTTTTACTTAAACTGTAAGATATATTCACGAACATCACACCATAAACTGAATCCGTCACAATAAGAGGTAACGTGCTTATAATAAATGAAACATTTTCATGTCCAGAGAGGTAATGCATACACAAGAATCGCATGTCGGAAGAAGTACCGCATGCTTATTTAAAAAAATGTTAGCTGTTTAGCATGCCTAGCGGATTGTTAGGTGGAAAAGTTGAAGTTCTAATTGTTTCGATTAAACGTATCGTTCCTTTTTTTTGTAAACATTGTACAAGCTTATACATGTTTTAACCTTTGCTGCCTTTGTTGTCTACAGCTGTGTACCCGGTATCAAAACTTAAACACTTTTGGAAATATGAGATATGATATATAAAGCACTACCGGTTATTTCATAACTATTATTATTGATTTTAAGAGACGAAATGATCGATTTTAGCTCACGAAAATACCATAAGGTCAACGTTCCTTCTAAGCAAATGGTAGATGTGCGCGCTATGTGCGCTGCATTGTGCAAGCAGTACAGTGACTTTAGAAAAGTACAATTCAGCTGCGCGGGGACTGAGCTGCGCGGTTGCCCGGCCGTTTAGAGGGAACTTTGCATTGATCAAGGGAATTTTAATTACATAAGAGATTCAACTAACGCAAGGACCAATCTATACATTATAGTTAAATTTCAAACTATCTATTGTTTGCTTCTATTTGTAAGATTGTATCACTGCGTACTACATGCACACCAATGCACTCTCAGTTTACTTACATATATGTATGCATAGACAGTTATATAGGTAAGTATATTTGATAAACAATTCAGCTGATTTATCAATGCCAGATAAATAACCCCATTATCGTATACGTTCCATCAGAAGGACCACATGCTATCTTTAATTCCATCTTCTACTTGAACATTCTAAAGTATGGATTACACAGTGATTTAAAGAAAATTAAATAATGCCCATAATACGTTTGCTCACCTGGACCAGGTAGGGTTTTTACCATCTAAAAGTAATACAAATGTCAGAGAGCGCGGCCACGCTTGATGTAGAACAAAAATATGCATGTATACTGAATGTTATTAGAGGTAGTTTTGTTGTTGGTCTTCTTTTTGTTGTTTGTTTGTTTATTGTCAAATCGTGCTAACAACTATAACAAGAGATTAGAGCCAATATTTTATTTCTTTTCGTTTCCTTTCTCCATTTCATTAAATATTACCTTCAAGGTATAGAGTTTCTAAATAATGAAGTGGCCGTAGTGCTTTCTAAATTTAGCGGCAAGTCCTCTAGGGTAACGTGTTTTTTGTGTGGTTGTAAACGTAAGAATATGTATGAAAAGTATTAAAAGCTTGCGTCCCATATGTTATGTATAGTGCCCTTGTAAGCGTTATACAAATAAAATTACCAGACATTTGAAGGATATAAATAGTTTATTTTAGTACGGGAGACAGTAAGAAGCTCACTGAAATTATGTCTCATTTTCTGTATATATATATATATATATATATATATATATATATTAATGAAACGGTCATATTTTTGTGCAAAACGAAACCAATAAAGAAACCAATAAAACGCCAATCCATGTTATACTTTTTCATATCGCGAACAAGGCAACGGCGAGATGAATCATTAAATGACCGATGAATACTAATTAATATCAAATTACCAGACATTTGAAGGATATTAATAGTTTATTTTAGCACGAAAGACAGTATTTATTATTGAATTTAGCGTTTTAAAGCATCTTTTTTATATTTCGTTCATAGTACCTATTACCAGACATTGGTGATGAAGTTATAACATCTTGATTACTCAAAATGTTTCAAGATTATTTTTGGCATCATAGAGTAACGTAAAAATTGATTTTTTTTATATACAAAAAGACGATGACTGCATTTTGTGTTTGTTTCTGTCTTTGTTGCGCATACCTAGATCGCCTTGAATCAAGCCAGTGTAATAAGTCCTTTCAACCCGTGGCTGCAAAAACATCTAACGACAACAAAGTAGAAACGTTATCCAATTTGTAGTGATTGGATTATCCTGGTCGAAGGCATGCTGTTTAAATACAGTTAAGAAACCACAATCCGCGTCTCTTCTTGACCTGCTTAATATTCATTTTTAATGGTATCTACATAATGAATTTCGTTTAATAGTTTCCACAGTCAAAACTTTGCTTTAAAGGGAGGTAACTTTTGCAATTTCCTGTGTCTTGAAACTGGAATCAAATACTTGAACAGTATAGCGTAAACTGCACATCTGCATGAAGACGATTTATAAATTGCATTAGAATTCTTCTCATTTAATCATTGCTCATTACAATATTTATTTGAATATTGTACATTTTGCCTTCATTACCATTATCAATGTTGCCTCAATTTGACTTACGAAGGAAAGCGTACGACTTCATCAAAAATACGTTTGTTACTCTTAACATTTGCCACTCTCTCTCTCTCTCTCTCTCTCTCTCTCTCTCTCTCTCTCTCTCTCTCTTTTGCAAAAGAAGTGCAAGTCATTGTTAGTTTTAGAGTTCAAACAAATATTTTAGAAAGTGACAGCTTTTCCAACAAAACCTCTTGGTATGCATACTAAGTAAGTATCACCTGGCGAACCTCCTGCGGCTATGTATTCAAGCATGGATCTTAGCACCTTAAAATCTACATAAACACCTGCTCATCATATACAATATACATCGACCAGGTGTAGTTATCACAAGATAAAACCTAACGTGTATCCGAAAAAACATGTCGGTTTCAACTCCTCGTGTCAGACAGGCATCAATCCATTTGAGTACCACTTATGTTATAATTTAAACAAGGACATTTACTCAGATTATATTAAAAATTGAAGTAAGTATGATCTACTTTAGAACCGTGTTATTTAAATAACCTAAACTTCAACTAAATGATATAATTGGATACATTTGAGACAACAGGCTTTTTCGATCAATAAACAAATTATCTTTATGGATTTTAAATACCGTCATAATATATTTTTAAAAATTTCAATATTGATTTTACATACTGTCAAACATTACACTTTTTGAAATCTAGAGATCGTGTTTCCGAATGAGCTATGCTTACAGGTTAAAGAAAAAATGCTGAAAGCTGTATACAAATGACGAAGATAAAGTATTGTGGACTTTCAGACATTATAATTATATTTTGTTTTGTTTTATTTACTATTTTTTTAAAGTTCATAGAAGAGACGGTTTTAGGCATGAAGCTATACCAACGGTCATAGCAAAACATTATTTTCAACGATTAAAAAAACGGCAAAATTTTAAACATGCATTTTAATGCACTCTTTCGTGTAAGATGTCACATCGGGGTTGCAGGACGATTTTGGTATGATTCCGAAAAGAAGATAATATAGCTATATTGACAAACCCACCCACCCCTAAGAAAACAAATCTAACTAAATATCATCCTCTGATAAACGTAGTATGATGTTTGATTGGTTTGTAGCATGGATAGCGTACATAATATTTTAATTTTTAAAAAAGCTGGATAAAAATGTACTGTGTAATGTGAGCGACTTTCTATCCAGAAACAAACATTTGGAACTCAAAAGGATTGTAGCCTGATTATAGTATCAGATACAACAGAATAGGGTCTGGTTTGTTCTTGAAGTATCACGCATCAAGGTGTTGTGTTTTTATATCAGATCCAACAAAGCTTTCCTTGCACGATAACGTTCTTTCGTAATCCAATCAGTAAATCAACGATTGCTGTTGAAATTCGACGATATCATTTAGGCAAAACTTGTTCTTCACTTTTAACTAATTAGAAGGTGACTTTAAAATGTTTTGTCTACCTATCCGTCCATCTAACTATGCTAATGACATCTGCACAAATTATTTTGCATACATCGCGAAATATTTGTGAGTACACGAGAAAATATATATTTATGGATTTATCAGAAAAATATGGCACATTTTGCATGTTTTACTTGTTACGGATCTTCTCGATTTTTGTAATTTTGAAATGTTAACATACTTTTTTAGTAAGTTTCTCTAAAGTTCATAATATATGTTAAATATTTAAAATACCAAGTTACAAAGAATTTAATTGGAGCAAATGTTAAAACAACGTTTCCGGTCAACAAACATTTAAGACCCTCATAATAAATTGGTGTTGTTGTTCGTTTGTTCTGTTGTTGTTGTTGTTGTATTTTTATTCTTCTGTTTTTTGTTCTTTTTATTTTGTTTCTTTATAAAAGAAGAAAAATAAGTAAGAAAGAAATCGGAAGAAATATCAAAGAGCAATTTTGCATATAATATTTAACACAAAATTAGTCTGCAAAAGAATAATTTTAGTCTGCAAAAGAATAATTTTAGTTGACACAAGATGAAATAATTTCCAAAACTATATTCATGTATAATTATAATGATATTGTAATGCCAAGATTCTTTAAGCGTTTGTCATTAGCATGTTTGAATCAATAGCTTTTATTAGAAAATTAAGTTGGACACATTTTTATCCTAATAATTTTTCAACTTATCCTGATAGTGCTAGGGGTATGTCGTGTTAATCTGATCCTTCGTCCTTCCGTCAGGTGGCATTTCATGTTAATGTAGTCCTTCGTCCCTCCGACAGGGGTTATTTCGTGATAATCTGATCCTACTTACCTGGCATGGATACTTCAGTAACGTTTGTGATTTTTTTGTGGGGCATCCGTGACCCATGAACAAATTTACAGCTAGTACATCCATACATATGGTTCTACCATCTGGTCATACATACATACATACATACATACATACATACATACATACATACATACATACATACATACATACATACATACATACATACATACATACATACATACATACATACATACATACATACATACATTCATACATACATACATACATACATACATACATACATACATACATACATACATACATACATACATACATACATACATACATACATACATACATGCATGCATGCATGCATGCATGCATGCATGCAGACAGGCAGGCAGGCATTGCAGGCAGGCTGGCAGGCAGACAGACAGACAGAGAGACAGACATGTATTCAAAATATGAATGGCAGTGGCTGTAGTTAATCTGCGTTATCAACGTTTAAGCGAAATTCAGTCTCCTTTGTTCTTTCAATTTTCACTTTCTGACAGCAAAATATTAAATCGAAACTACCTATATCGCTCGTTCGCATACTTGTAATAAAGCAAGGTCGAAGGACAAATCAAAACCTAAATTAAATTTAGATTTAGCGTACAATGTGTACCATTAGGGCTGATTATCAGTGCTTGAATATTGCTGAAGAATTATTTGTTTTATCAATATTTACCTCGAAATTCTGATTATTATGACACTGCATACATTTAATCTCTTCACCGTGGATTTATTTCATGTTCTGCCTGACTCGATTGAAATATCTCTATAATTGCCGTTGTCGTCGTCATCATCGTCATCATCATGATGCCATCGCTAATATATGAATTTAACATCGTGGTTATTATTCTTTCTTTATATAATAAAATAAATATTTTTAACATAAATAAGTTCATAGTATATCTCATACGTCATGTATTGCATTGGAAAGAAATGTTAAGTTACCTTATATACATGTGTGTTTTAAAAGATGGGGATTTACTTGAACGTTGGTCTTTGCTTACTATTACAAGTCAATTACAAGCCATATTTGATCCGTTTGAACTGTGAAATTTAAACGGAACATATCAAAGACTTTAAACCCATTTATAATTTCCTCATGTCTTTTGCAAATGCATATGTTATCTCTATCTTTTTAAAATAAAGATTTCGCGATTTATCTTCCCTACTTGGATTGTTTTCAAAGCATTACAAGACAGTTTAGCATAATGCTGTTAATTGGCATTTCAATTAAATCGCTCGTATTTCCTTCTAATAATGTTTGAAGACGTAACAAGGTTCAGAAAGTATCAGTCTTGACTGATAATGTAACATGCGAGCACATTTGCAATTTCCGCAATTTCTTAATTGATGTTACGTTTTCATAACAGGATGAAAATGCCTCTATTCGTCTCCTCGTTACAAACACCCGAAATATTTTGTTAAATATGCATTGACGATAAACCCATTACTGGCATGTTTGTTTCGCCTTGATTACGCATTAATACATTGTAGGATGAAAATTAACATGGCAAATTAAGAGATTAAAATATTCAAAGGAAATTTCCATCACTTCTCATATCGGAGAGAATGATAACAAAGTTTTAATTGCTTATTTTGTAAAAACTTTTCTGAAAAGTAAAATTATTTATTTGATATTTGTGTAAGGCTGTGCTCAAATTTGTTTAATTTTGATGTTTATGGGGGTGGGGATAGGATTTTTTATATTGTATACTGGTCCTATATAACTTTATCGTCCATTCGCATTGAGATTACTTTTTTGAAAATATATAATGTAATAATAGTTTTAATGGAATAATCTCAGGGACTTCATCACGTGCAAATTAATAATATCAGGGAACTTCATCACGTGCAAAGTAATAATCTCAGGGATCTTGATCACGTGCAAAGTAATAATCTCAGGGATCTTGATCACGTGCAAAGTAATAATCTCAGGGAACTTCATCACGTGCAAAGTAATAATCTCAGGGATCTTGATCACGTGCAAAGTAATAATCTCAGGGAACTTCATCACGTGCAAAGTAATAATCTCAGGGATCTTGATCACGTGCAAAGTAATAATATCAAGGATCTTCATCACATGCAAATCTTAGGAGCCATAGTAAACAAAGTACACGCAAAACTTAGTTTGGTTTGTATGTATTTACTTTGTCAATGCGAGTAAAAGTTTGCGCAACTTTTTTTTCATCGTTAAGTACCATTTGACATCGCCTTATCATAATGTATTCATATACACATTACTACTTATGTTTCATATGAAATCAAATGAAAAGCATATGCTTCATCGAGCAATATTATTACCAAGTGCAAAGATTTCATTTCTTGGAACTTGAGAAACAAAGTGTGCCAGACACGCAACCGGAATGGTCCGTGTTAAAATCCTGAACTAGACTGGTTCGGCTGCCATGGTGTGTCTCAGATCAAACACATTATACACATGACTTCGGTACCATGTAACCTTTCAAGTGTTGATGTGCGGTGGCGCACTAATCAGCTAGACATCCTACAAGCCCTGAACCAATCGGTCTTTTTTGTTTCCTATTTTGTCTGAAAATAAAAGTTATAACCTGCTATCAAACGTAGTACAGAAGGTCAGAATATAAAACTAACAAGCATAAACTTTACTTTTTATCGCCGCACAGAGTCCCCAAATGGTACCCAGTCATTAACTTCTGATATTTTGAGTTTATATACATAATATTGTATTGCAACCGTTATAGAACATCACTGGATAAGCATGTGTGTCTATAAAGGTGTTATAAATGTGTTAGAAAACTGTTCCCTTTTAGGTAAGTGTCCAATGCTATACTCTTATCGTGACTCTGCTGTTAAATCAGCCACAGAATAGAAATGAGAAACCTGGGATGATCTAGTATGGCCGTCGTCATCAGAGTTATTGATCTAGTCATATTGATCTAGTCATATACGTAAACTTTTAAAATTAAAACACACTGTTGAACCTCTAGGCTTCAAAAATGCTTCCAATCGGGTGGCTTTCCCAAACACCATCTTATAAGAAATGTCAAAACGCCGCGTCTGTCTGATCAAAACGCATCCATTGTAGACTTACATGTCGTGGAGGTACGACCGGTTTCTTAGAGTTTATGGTGTTGCTGTTGATTGATATTTGTCATAATTTTTCAGTACATGAGAAGTTATACATGGCGGTCAGTATATCTGAAGGAGAAAGAACCCAGAGAAATTCTGGGAATAACTCCCGACCCACAGTGGTACTCAGATTTTGTCTTTTTTGACGAAACTATCAGTCAGTATAAATTACAGCTGATGGAGTCTAATAAGGCAATCGAGCCATTGGCATGTATTGAAGTTAACGAATGTGATTGAAAATCCATGTAACACAGTCTAGAACTGTTTGAAAGCAACCATGTTATTTATGGTAATTTGGATGGTCGTCAAAATGTAATTCTCTTTAAGTTTCAGGTATATACTTTACTTACATCTGCTTATGAAAATATACTTGTAATCAGATTTTAACAAGTATTTGTATTTGTTATATTTATTGTTGTAATTGTTACCGCATAGTCAATACTTGTCATCTGGTTGATGTATTGGTTGCAGTTGAAGACATTATCACTGTACTCCTGGAAGTCGTTGTTCTCGTCGTTTTCGTCATCATCTTCATTATATTATTATTATTATTATTATTATTATTATTATTATTATTATCATCATCATCATCATCATCATCATCATCATCGTCATCATCATCATCATCATTATTATTATTATTATTATTATTATTATTATTATTATTATTATTATTATTATTATTATTATTATTATTATTATTATTATTATTATTTCCACTGCCACACCATAGTAATCGTCTTCTTCTTATTCACGATTTTTAACGTCATCAATAACGTTATTTAAAGCCGACATAGACAATAATACTTATATCTTAAAGGGAAATTCTAGATTGCAAACTCGCGCTTGATTTTAAAATAATGATATTTCAATCTAAGCGGTTTAGTCTTGTTACAAGCTTTCACGCCCTTATTAAAGCTAATATATGTTAATTCGTCTTGTGCATCTGAAAGTATATATATATATATATATATATATATATATATATATATATATATATATATATATATATATATATATATATATATATATGTATGTATATATATATATATATATATATATATATAATATATATATATATATATATATATATATACATATATATATATATATATATATATATATATATATATATATATATATATATATATATATATATATATATATATATATATATATATATATATATATAATCAAATCCCCGTTAATCAGAACGGACAAACCAAACGAACATTGACGTAAAAACAGATTCAGTAATCAATTGTGTCTATAAAATACGTATCATTCATCGTTTCCTTGGTTTACTGGGCTATTTTGATTTGCACCGTTTTCAATTCTCAACTTAAGGAGATATAAATTGTAGCTGGAAATCAGTAGAAATTAATATTTTCGAATCAACCATCTTCCTAAACTGTCAAATTAAATGCGAACCAAAACCCATAGTCTGTATTCTAAAATGTCTGACAAATTCGAAGTAAAAAGGCAAAACCAAATGTAGTCGCTTTAATTTCTCGTAATTTTCAAAAACGTTGAAGGACCACCACTAGATCACTGCTAAATTCAATACCATGATAATGATTGACCAGGGCTGATAATTAGAGGTCATTTCAGCATTACAAAAGTAGCATTTTAATTTACTCGCGTCACGCAGTTCCACTCTGTGCATCTGCCCAATAACCCGCCGAAACGAAAACGATGGATAAATAAATGTGTTTTTTGCGTGCGAAAGTTTTATAGGAAATTAATTGGGCTTTTATAATTCCAAACACTATCTACTCCTAATCGTGTAAATGCTTTGATGTTTATAGGTGTTGAAAGGTGAGGTTAATTGTAAAAGATACATTTAAATTGATTAGTTGATCCCTACCTTTCATTAAGGTCTTGAGTAATATATAAATCATTGGTAGGTATTTTTTTAAAAACGCAATACAATTAACGGGTCTAAGCACAAGGTTTCTGACAGAAAATGCAATAGAAAAGTATACAATAGAAGTTGCATTATATAATACAGTGATATAAGTTTAAACTCTATGATTATTTGGTTGCTTTGTAAGATCCATATCGGCTGTCGAGATTAGCGTAAATTTATGTTTTCTTAATTAGTTTCCTTACAATACATATTTTTGTCTACCGGCACGCGAACAAAACTTGGTAGAATGGTCGTGTATACATTGATATATTTCTATCGAGTTAGCGTAGTGCTCTCGACAAATACAATAACTAAATAATAGTCGATCTCTTTGTCGTAAAATTGTGAAATTTAGTAAAACTTGTATTTGAGATATTTATAAATTATCTTAACATTATTCTTTTAGTAGCGAGCTACTTTTTAAGACCCAGAGTAAAAGGGTTTATATATGCTGATATTTTACATATCAATACACACAACTGCATTCGTGTGGGGACGGGGGGCAAGGTGGGCAAAATATTTGCTATGGCGTATGATACGTTTTAACAAAGTATGGATGTGGTTTTCTCTTTAATACCTACCCAATGCTTTCAATTTTGTTTCTTTCAGCTGTACAGTGTGAATGAAATTCAGAATAAATTGGGATAGATACAAGTTCGATTCTGTGCATCAACACTCACTTAAGTGAAAACGATTGCATAGTTCCAGTGTGGGTGTGCACAATACGGACTCAACATCCATATAAAAGATCAGGGCGATCATGTGATATTTCCAGGGCGATCATGTGATATTTCCAGGGAGATCATGTGATATTTCATGGGTATGTAAAAATAATACATGTTCTTTCAAGCAAACGTGCACAAGCAGAACATATCAAGCATTGCAACTGATTTTGTTGTGTGCTTTTTATCTTTTTAATTCATCCTCTATGTTATTTTAGCACTTCTACGCTATGCAGCCGTATTAACCAAAATATGAAATTGAACAAGTTTCCATCATTTTGATCAAGTAAAGTCACGATAGCGTTTAAGCAGACATAGCAACACACGATACCAAACATGTTTTCCAAGTAAAGATTCATTTTTAGGCTAGCTATACATTGTTTAGGCTATACGTGGAAATTGCCCAAGGGTAAATTACAGTTGTCGACCTGAATTGATCCGGCGGTAGGATTCCATCACTCATTGTTCCTATATGCTATTTCGGTGCCACCATTCCTGACAGGATAAATATTTCAGGTTTATTTTTTTTGATTGTATTTAAAATTTAGTATGAAACCGCACCCCCCACCAAAAAAAAATCACTTATTATAGAGATAACGAATACCCTCCTGAATCATATATATTACAAATATAAATATAACTTTTTAAAATATTTCGGAGTATTGACAGCTATTTATTTTACAAAAATTAAGGATAACAAGATACAAACTTAATTACGACATGTCATACTCTTGTCAGTTATAATAAAAACTTCAAGATGTTTTGTAGCCATCACACGATAATAATAATTTATACAGATACACAATACATAAATGTTGACTAAACTAAAACAATGTCAGAAAAAATAAAGAAATTGAAGATCTGCGAAATGATCCGCTTGATCCTGTTTAAACATTACTCTTGTGTGCCTTAGCAATATTGTCAAGATGGAAAAAAAAGACAAATTACTTTTCAATATGGACCAACAAAAATATTTTTACTTTATTAAAACATTGCATGAAAATTAGTTCTGTGAGAAAAGACGACGATATACTCCTCAAAGCTTTCTAATATAGTTCTGGCCATTTTTCTTCCAGTAAGGTGGTTAGAATACAAACAAGACAATTCATTCTTCTGAAGCAAATTTAAATCTATTTAACAATCCGCTAAGTAATCAATCTGTCATCCATACCTAAACAGTTCAAAATTTAACTACATATGCTTTGACTATTATTTTACAATATATTTAAATTTGTATTTCTCTAACTGTAAAATAACCAGCTGTACACAGAAATGGCGAAATTTTGCATGCATTGACTTTTCTTATAGCAAACGAGAAATAGATGTGTGTTGTTGTTGTTGTTTTTTTCTTTTCTTCCCATGATTTCAAATATGTCATTCAATAATCTCTTAATCAAATGTGGGGTGGGTGGGCAGAATTTAAACAGCCTAGTTAAGTTTAAATTTCTATCAAATGTATTATCGTAATTTTTGTGATTATAAGCGAGTTTCTTATCGAAATATATTACAATAATGGTGTGATTAGTACAGTCTGGGTAATATTTAATAATTACAATAACAAGTCCTTTTAATTTACCGTATATATGCATTAGTGTGTCCTTTCTGTTCGAGACATTAATCTTAAACGTGGCATGCACATATACAAAAAGACAGGAATACTTCCGTCATACTCATATCAAACAGAAAATACAGTCGACTTAAACTTACTGGTATATAATCTGTGCAATTCTAAGTTCTAAATTATGTTTTTATACTTTACCGAAGTTTTAAACATTGAACAAGAAAAATGAATAATACATCTGGAAAATATTACACTATATATATATATATATATATATATATATATATATATATATATATATATATATATATATATATATATATATATATATATATATATCTTTCAATTTTTTAAAACTTTAATTTAAAAATCGTAGATTGATGAAATTTTAATGGAAAGAAATATTTGCAGTGTGTTCTTTTCAGTAACACACACAAAGTTATGTAGCTAGATATTCACACAGGCACGAGTCAAATTAAGATGCCATTATTTTAATTCCTATCATAACATTATCACACCAACACACCAACCCCTACTCTCAACTCCATGACAATGTGTACATCAGAAAAGTGCTTATCTTCGTCGCTGTAAAATGTATTTTTATATAAAAAGCAAACAACCTTGAGATAGTTTAGTTGTTTGTTTGTTTTACGTCAATATTAAATACAAAAGATGTTTTTGAGAAGTAACAATATCTAGATTTTCTTCAAAGTATTTCACCTCAAAGACTTAATATGAAATATATGTTAAAAATTGTAAGTTTTTAAATATACAGCACGTGCTTGTATTTGATCTTATTTTACCTCTTTAAATGATAATGGTAGAACATTTTATTATTACAAGGTATTTTTGGAGTATTGAGTAAGGTATACAGTTACAAATCAATAAAACTTAAAAATTTGGATTTGATAAATGGTCATATTACCATAGGTATCTATTAAAACACAATGTTATTTCTAGACTTAAGCGCCTTACCACCACGACTCTCTCTCTCTCTCTCTCTCTCTCTCTCTCTCTCTCTCTCCACGCACTTGTTATAACAATTAAACAAGTTTAAAGGAAATTGGGATATAAGTATGCATGTAGGTAGGTAGTGGGTTACCATGTAAGTATGAAAACATGTAGATCAGTAATAGGTAGGCTGGGTGGGTAGATAGGCAGAAATGTGTCTGTCAGCAATGGTGTATATACAGACATACAAATTATATTTAAATATGTGCATTTCAACATTAACACTAGACTGTTGCTGCAAAAATTTAAATTTCCTAACCATCTCCTACTTTCCTGTTTGCTGATTTTATGTAAAACCTGAATAATCAAGAATTTTCATCCATTTTCTAGTCATTAATTAAGAATGAAAGTTCTTCGACTAATTCATATCTTTATGCATCTGCATGTATGACCTATCTTCTTTCAATTTTCTAACCTTACTTGAATCTTTGTGTCATAGACCTAGATCATTTTCAAATGGATGCATTTGTAAGGTATTTCATGTAACATGAGCACCTTGTGGGTTCTCGACTCAAGAGGAATGTTGCTTTAAATTATTTACTATATAGATTTCTTCGAAAGCACAATTTTTAGGATTCCTTAGTCTCAAATTAATCCACATAAGCAAAATGCCTTGTGAAATGTGCACTTGCACAGGCTCAAGAACCTGCATCACCATAACTATGTACTGGTACTCGAATATATTTCACAATTGTTAGTAAATATATTGTAAAAGTATTTACATGACCCAAGAGCCAATGGGTCATATTAGATTTGTACATGCACACGAGACAAAAAACAGAGGGGATACGCAGGAAAACGTTTTGAGAATCGCGGGCAGAGATACAAAAAGAAATGATACGAGGAAGACTGTTGAATGCGAGATGAGTGTGGACAAAATATAGAGGTGGCAAGACAAATAAAATTAAGTACAATTTGATAAGGAAATAACAGACAGACGGATGGTCTGCTACTGAAATATCGTAACAGCAAGTAGGACAGGAAACGTATATTAATGTGCAAACAAAAATGAATTTTTTGTTAATAAAGTGTATAAGAAATTATTTAGTTTTATATTCAATAATATAAAAAATAAAACATGAGAACATTAGGATATATTTTATTGAAAAAAATAGACGAAATTTTTTGTGACACCGGCTAAGCACGTAATTCACTATATTGCCTTTTTCTTTCGTTCTTACGTTTAGCTTTGTCTTGTTATATTGCGCCGATTGTGTTTTAATATCGTTAGATTGCATACCTATCTACCTACTTCGGCACGCACATACATACATACATACATACATACATACATACATACATACATACATACATACATACATACATACATACATACATACATACATACATACATACATACATACATACATACATACATACATACATACATACATACATACATACATACATACATACATACATACATACATACATACATACATACATACATACATACATAACCTACGTAAAAATGACGGATTGATGGTTAGATAAATGGATTACATGGTACATTTATTTATTTATTTATTTATTTATTTATTTATTTATTTATTTATTTATTTATTTATTTATTTATTTATTTATTTATTTATTTATAATTTGTTTATTAATTTATTGCAAATATTAAGTGCTAAGAATATATCGACACCGATATATTTTTCAATAACACAATCATTTATTTATTGTATTTCATATATATATATATATATATATATATATATATATATATATATATATATATATATATATATATATATATATATATATATATATATATATATATATATATATATATATATATATATAATGGATTTAGAAGGAATAATAATAATAATAATAATAATAATAATAATAATAATAATAATAATAATAATAATAATAATAATAATAATGATGATGATGATAATGATAATATTAATAACAATGACTGTTCTACGAATTAAAAATGTCAAGAGAATCTAAATGAATGTTATTAGCTATTTACAGATATAACATTATTCTTTATGATTGTTTTATAATTACTGTTCGATGTTACTGATTTTTTTCCTCAATAGTAATTCGAATTCAGAGTTTACTTATTTCCCATAAAATCAAAATATATTTAATATTGACAACGGAAACAATTAAAACTTTTCCAATACAGCTTTATCTTGCCAAAATGGTATACCCTTGTAACAGATTCTTCGTATGTTTAATGTTATGTAAGTAAATACAAATCAGACATACTCTTGTGTTAATGCTCATTTCAAAACCTTAAAACTACAGGATTTATCTTCTGAATAATTTAATGATAGCGAATTATCTTCATTATAGTAGATTCTCTAGTTATTTTTGAAA
>JARLTB010000159.1:3417500-3422500 GCA_030141615.1 Unio pictorum | reverse complement strand
TAAGGACGAAGAACTGGCAGCTGAGAGTCTTTCTCAAGGACTTATTCATGCGGACAACCTACTAGGGTGACCAGGGCATGTACTCTTGGTAATCAACTCGCCACTGTTTGAAAACTTAAAAATTTAAGAATATTACAAGACGCAGTCCCATAAAATTAGAGACAAAGGTAATTGAGAAAAAGCAAATATGTTTTGTCGTTAATGTATTTTAATGTGTAAATATGCCAAAGCTATTACTTTGTTGATACATAGCCATAAAAACAAAATTTATTTTTATTTAGATTTCTATGATAAAAGTTACATGGTCTAGTGAAGATTTTGTCTGTGAAAATCATAATATTACGACTCATCTCCATTCTGATTCTAAAATTCAAATTGACAACTCAGTACCTCAAAATAACTCGAAGAATCCTAATGTTTCCAAACTGGATCTGTTAGCAAATTACTGATAATCCTTGTCATTTCTATCGTTTCTTTATCTTCTATTTCATCTTAAATAATGGATATATTTAATGCCCAGTCATCAGCATTTATTTCAAATATCACGTTTCTGAATAATTCTCCTTCATTAGGAAATCCCCACTGGAAAATTCTTGAATTTTGTTATTTGTTACCAATTAATATCATTGGTATGGATATTTCGACAACGGCAGAATCATAAGGTCCCTAAACGCAGAAACGGTTAAGGCTAATTTTGGTAGCATTTGCTGGAATCGGAAACTGAGTTGTGTCTATTAAACCAGAATTAACCTTATTGTTTGATATCCCTTTTAGACGTTACTACTATGTTTACCAATTAATATTCATCACCCTTTTCATTCATTGTACTCCACACGCTTCTTAACAGATACAAATCAGCAATGAGAATAAATAAGAACTAGCTTTCGTGTGATTTAGCTATTGATGACAATCCTAGAATAGATTTGTAATGCTTTTCATGCAAATTTATTTTGGGGTTGCAGAGAAAAATAGGTCTCCAATTGATTAACAAATACAAAAAAGGAAAAGTTATCATTGTTTGTCAACGTACAGCCTGAAGTTAGGTTTTATATTATCAAAAAGTTTGCGTTTGTGTTATTGTGCATGTTACGTTTTATTATTTATATATATTGGTTGGAACTAAATTCTGATTTTGGAATATCCTGTTATGAAAAACCAAAGTACATATAAAATTAGTACAACCAAAGTGCTTGTATTAGTGTAATCAAATTGCATGCAAATTAGTACAAAGTACATGCAAATTAGTACAAAGTACATGCAAATTAGTACAATCAATGTACATGTAAATTAACACCACCAAAGTACATGTAAATTAGTACAACCAAAGTACATGTAAATTAGTACAACCAAAGTATATTTAAATTAGCACAACCAAAGTACATGGAAATTAATACAATCAAAGTAGATGTTAATTAGTATTAAGTACATGCATTCTAGTACACAGTACATGTACATAAATACAACCAACGTACGTGTAAATTAGTACAACCAAAGTACATATAAATTAGTACAACCAAAGTATATTTAAATTAGTACAAAGTACATATAAAGTACTTTCTGGAAAATTTATTTAATTATTTATTTATTTATTTATTTATTTATTTATTTATTTATTTATTTATTTATTTATTTATTTATTTATTTATTTATTAAATCTATTAAATCTAGTTTACTAAAATGATCCTCATTTTACATCTTTACCGGATAAAAGCATATGTTATTTCTTGTCAATCACATTGTTTAGTTACAAAATGTTCCAATATTGATACAACTCCTGTTGGAACATAACTTCATTATTGTCTTTCATTCTTTATTTATTTATTTATTTATTTATTTATTTATTTATTTATTTATTTATTTATTTATTTATTTATTTATTTATTTATTTATTTATTTATTTATTTATTTATTTAATTAATTTTTATAATCCATTTATTTTATTTTTTTATTTTTTATTTATTTGTTTATTTATTTTGGTTTGCATGAAGATGCAATGAAACTTTTCTATGAATATATTAAGAGAACATTGACGATATTTCTCGATTATTAGATCTCTAGTTAATATTTTTCTTATTTGCTTGTTTTTAAAGTTCTCTTGTTTTAATTAAATAGTGATATAATTTATCTCCTATTATCTCAAACATGCTGATATTTTTTGCAACATGTATTGTTCGTGTTTCACTTGTCTCATAGCGTACACAGTCTATATGCCATATAATGAAATAAATCCGTGCTATAGTAAGACAATTTAAATATCATAGAAAGGCAACAATTTTTGTATTTTATGTTGTTGTATACTTACAAATAATAACAATAATAAAATGTCCAATTCGTATAAAAATAGTAGTCTTTCATTCACATGTTTTCTTTACTACTCTTGCTTTCGCTCGTTTTTTTTTTTTTTTTTGCTGAAACTAAACAGATGGTATGTGTATAGTGTTTAACGTTTCCTTGGCAACAATGATTAAATGCATGAAAACAGCTTTCATTATTTTTTTTAACGAAGATTGGTTAGTGATACGAGTGGGATTATATAGGTTCCTCACACCGAGAGGCCATAAAATCGAACTGGTTCTCTTCTTCAATCTTAGCATGGATGTAGATTATAAGAAACTTGCTCAAGAAAAAGTGTGTCAAATTATAAACCTGAAACAACATGTATTGAATCCACATATATGACTACATGCCATTGTTAACAATATTTTTCTCTGTTGCGGAACTTCAAAACATACATACATACCCATACACCCACCACCCATCACTATGGCTGTAGATACGAATAATGCAAGAAAACAATGGAGAACAAACATAAGAAAGAATAATGGAATGATAGAGATAGAAAGTGATGATAATATGAATCTCTTCAAACACGTTTTTGTATAAAACGTTTTCATCTATTGAATTTTAAGACAATGAGAGCGATATATTAAAATAACAAAGTAAGATATGAATAAATAAAAGTATTTAATGTTTCTTCTTTCAAGATTCGAAATTACAAGGTTAACAAAATGTGATCCTTCTTTTATTTATTTATTTATTTATTTATTTATTTATTTATTTATTTATTTATTTATTTATTTATTTATTTATTTATTTATTTATTTATTTAATAGATAATTCCCGTTTTTGTATAAAAAGTATATAGTTACTATTTGTTTCCCTTGATAAGAAATATCTCTTCGCGCGCTATCTGGTTAATTTGGAGATTTCTAATCTTTCTCGGATACTGACCAGCTACACACGTTCTTCACTTTGGAGGGGAAAAAAAATCCACCGATGTTGCAACTAATTTACAGAGGATAATTAAACGCAAGAAGTACGCAGATGAACATCTGGTAGAAACAGCCCAGGCTTGGATTGACATTCAATTTTCCCCAGATTTTTCTAATATCTTGTTAAATTTTGTTTTTTTAAACATTGTCACTGGTTTTTTGTTTGGCTTTTTTGGTGTATGCACTTGCTCTTAAATGTTATGTACACAATAAATTAAATATTGCTGGAAAAAAATATTTATTTTTATTTAATAAAAGCAATAATGTAATTGGCTTAGTGTTTAATTAAGGATGAAAAACAAACAAAATAATATAATTAATGTAAAGATCCAGCTTGGTTACTTCTTTATTTAAATATAATTTGTACAAAAATACATAAATTAAAAATGTTGATACCCTTTATTCTTCTTTTTCTCTGTCGGTTTTCTATCTAATAGTCCTCGCTTCTTCTACTATTTTATGGGTCTAAATTTGAAAGGATATTTTGAGGAAAATAATCATCCACGCCCCTGTAATTCCCCATTCGCTTAGATTCCGCCAGATCAAAAGTTCAGCTTTGTAAACAAACTAGCTCATAAATATTCCCTTCCACGGCTTGAATACAGAATATCTTTTGAACTTCATTCCGTGTGTGCGGTAAATGGGAAAATGTACGGCAGAAGTGAGCTGAATTTCTAACCTGTTGGTTAATGTTGTTGCCCCACATACTAACTAATGCGTGTGGGAAAAAAAAAATCTAAAATCATATTCATCCGCCGCACTTTTTTCAAGATGGCCGCCCCCTTAGAACGTGGACTACTTTCTACGTACAGTGCTCTCTTGTAGTCCATATATTTGTGCTCATTTATTGTTCATGACAGTTGCATGTAAGTAATTCTGATTTCCTTCTCTCCAAAAAACATTATAAATGACATATCAAGTGAGTAAAGTGTTCTCTTGTTGTTGCACATGGTGGTATGCATTTTGTATTGGTACATGTATATGTTATAGCCTGAGTATTTTGTACACTTTCCCACAGGTCAATTTTTATGTTGATTTCAAGTGATGATACAGGCCTGATTTAAGGGTAAACAAAGGACAAATGTAGCAACGTCATTCCCAAGAGAATACCCGTCGTTTCATAAATACAGTAATGTATAAATTTAGACTTAAGCCTACATAAGCAACCGTACTTCATTCCAACGAACAAACATAAAGTCTCGATTTTCTTAAAATAAAATGGCGTCAAAAATGTATCTTCTTAACTTTAAAAAGATGAATTTAGCACAGATGAAAATGTTTATTTTAAGTAAAGCATGTGTAGCTAATATTCTGAAAATGATTAAAGTTACTCTGTTCTTTGAATATGCTAAATGCGTTTCTTTGTATATGAAACGAGGAAAAGTGTGCATCCTTACATATAAAATTTAATTTCTTTAGATTTTAAATTTTATCGTTCGAGTAACTTATACGCACATACTACAGCAGGTAAAATAAATAAATAAATAAATAAATAAATAAATAAATAAATAAATAAATAAATAAATAAATAAATAAATAAATAAGTAAATAAATAAATAAATAAGTAAATAAATAAATAAATAAATAAATAAATAAGTAAATAAGTAAATAAATAAATAAATAAATAAGTAAATAAATAAGTAAATAAATAAGTAAATAAATAAATAAATAAATAAATAAATAAATAATAAATAAGTTAATAAATAAATAAATAAATAAATAGATAAA
>JARLTB010000159.1:3340000-3412500 GCA_030141615.1 Unio pictorum | reverse complement strand
TCACTGGACAATGACAAAGAGTTTATGACAAAGGAAAATTAAAATTTTAATTTATCACATCTTGAAATAAGAATAATATACCTTACTATATGGTACAAAGTCATCTAAAACTTGTTTCAGAATATTTTTCAAAGCAAGCAGAGATTTTAGTGTTTGTATTGTTTAGGTAGGTGGCAGGGATACAAGGTCTGGCGTAACGTTATTATCACTTGAGGGAACACAAGAGCTGGACATACATTATATTGAAGACATGTAACGGCTTTATTAGGCGAGTTGACAGCGTTATTTATGGGTACTTACTATTTACGTTTATAACAAGATAATTTTTGATGACACGCGTTACATCACGTTATATACCTGTCAATAATTTTACATCCTTGTTTGAAATTTTTATATTCCTGTTGACATACGTTATCGCTAAGCTGTAGAATATTTAATCTAGTGTTTAGATATAAAAACAAAAACGATTGGAAGCACAATGACCTCAGTGTTAATAACAGTCAGAACGGTGGCAAACACGATGATATGGCACCAATAACAACAAAAATTACAACCACAATAACAATCACAATGACAAAAATAACGACTTTCATTATAACCTCGGTTACTTCTATTTCTTTGCAACAAACAACAACAAAATTTAATAAGGTATAATGAAATTACATTGAATGAAATGACATTATAATAATGATACTACTACTACTACTATTAATAATAATAATACTAATAATAACAACAACAATAATAATGATGATGATGATGATAATAATAATAATTAATAATAATAATAATAATAATAATAATAATAATAATAATAATAATAATAATAATAATGAAATCATGCTTGTATCTATCACATTTACTTCTGTATTTTTTTTGTTTTTGTTTTGTATTTAAAAATATGTAGATAAAATATTTTCAACATTTCTAATGAAATTATTAGAAATATTGCAACAAAAAAATATCACACGCCACTTGATATAGTGATAAACCCGTGTGATAAAACCGGCCTGACTTTTATTCGAAAATAACGAATCTGTTTCAACTCAACGGTTTTGATATTCAACTAGATTGACTGGGAACGATAAAGTTTTAAGTACCCTGCACTGAACATATCTGACACGGTAAACAGTTACTAGATATGACATTTGAACAGGAAATAACAAGACTGGATATGCAACTGTTCTCCTCTCTATGAATGAAGATGACATAAAACAGACTGGATAAAACGAAAAAAAAAAAGGCCAAACCAAGGTATCTAGTCGCCGAGATGTAAAATTTTCTGTACTGTTACGTCCTTACTAAACCCAATAACTACACATAAAACTATCACAATTGTACAGGCTTGTTGTCATTTGCATAGAATGAAACAAAGCAACAATCATCTTGAATTTCATTACATTGTCTTTCTGATTTTTAACTTTTGTCTTCATTATATCATCTTTACGAATAGTAACAAATTGTTTCTTTTATCGTTTATTGTGTTGTTATTTTATTAGTGTTTTGTTGTGGTTATTATATTATTATTATTATTATTATTATTATTATTATTATTATTATTATTATTATTATTATTATTATTATTATTTTATTGTTTTTATTATTATTATTATTATTATTATTATTATTATTAGTAGTAGTAGTAGTAGTAGTAGTAGTAGTAGTAGTAGTAGTAGTAATATTAGTAGAAGTAGTAGTAGTAGTAGTATGCACTTGTATTAAAAAATAAAAGAAACTTAAGTCCAAATAATATTTTAACCGCTGAAAAGCTCCTTGTCTCAAATATAAATTGTCATACCCTTATGATACTGATTTTAGTTATTTAATAATAGTAATTTATTTATACAAAATATTCTACTAATTTAAATATTACCACCAGCAGGAAAATATCATACATAAATGTTCTAAAACAGATAAAATAAATATGGGTATTTCCTTTATATACAGTGTCGTTTCCCTGACTAATTCTCTTTTATTTTATTTTATTTGGACGGAAGAATCAAGTCTTTAATCTCCAAAATCGGAATTTTCCTTGTCTTTGTGGATTGCCCTAGAACCAAATCCCAGGCGTTATTTCTTATCCTAAATTGTACTATCATTTATCCGAAAAGAGGTTAGAATGAGTACCGTACTGAAGAACTCGAAAATAAATCACGTAAAGTGTTTGAAGTCAATTTTTCTCTAACCGTCACCGTCTGGTTTGAACATAATATCCGCTACATTAACATCAGTTCGGCACATAAATGCTTAAATCCTGAGAGATTTAATTCAATTTCCTTTTCGTAAAGAATAAATTTATTTTGAAGATCCACGAAGTACGGCTATAGATTTCCCCGTGTCCATTTTCCGGTATTTCTTGGAAGGTATTAACAGATATATAACACCACAGAGACAAATATTTCCTTAGATAACGAGAAATCTTTTTAATTGGAAGCCATTTTCAAGATTGATTCTAGCGCATATATGATGGAAAATTGCTTCTTCATTCATTTAATTCCTCGTAAAATTGATTAATTTTCACCAACAATGTCCTCTTGTGCATTGAGAGTGAATTCAAATTTGACATTACGAAAATCAGTACTCCGTCGATTGGAAAATAGCTTTGTTTACTTCCTATGGCGAATTTATGTGGGAAAGT
The DNA here is from genome assembly GCA_030141615.1 of Unio pictorum. Classification (NCBI taxonomy): domain Eukaryota; kingdom Metazoa; phylum Mollusca; class Bivalvia; order Unionida; family Unionidae; genus Unio; species Unio pictorum. The sequence continues at coordinate 3,409,862 of JARLTB010000159.1, read as the reverse complement.
AGGGTTGTGATTCGGTCAACGAGGCACTGCCGACTGATCATTGTGAGGTGCGCTGCCATTGGACAAGACGTCATGGTTGTGATTTGTATGCAAATGATTTATTTTGGCTGACTGTAGGCAGAGACTCACAAATCACAGGTTTTAGTGCTTGCAAGTATAGGTCATGTATAGCCCGAAAATTGAAACTTATTGTAAATTTATAGGGGAAAAATGAACTCTTACTATCCATCGTTATTTGCACAATATTCTACTGATAATCCACATATGAACCACAATGTGGGCTATGGGACTAGCAATTATGGAATTTTCGCCTCGCGTTTTGCGGACCAAATCGGATATCATAATGGAAGTTTTAATCCTGACCATCATCAGAGACTGACCAACGGCTACCCAGCACACCAAAATTCACATGAATCTCTCTATAGTCGCGAAAATGGAGTACATGGACCCGGGCGTATTCCCAATTACCCACCAGCGACCCACGAAGATAATATCCAGAGGCCATACAGTGCTTGTAGCAGCTCTGAGGGTTGGAATTCAGGTCCCACCCACGGGAATCCGTCTCACTCACCTGACTCTGTGCATAACAACAATAATAGCAGTCCTTATTCATCTTCTGTGGATGGACAGAACGGTGGTAGCTGCACACTTCTTCAAAAAGATTTGAAAGACTCAAGTTCTCCTAATGCAGAAACACAGTCTACTCCTTATTACCCTTGGATGGGAATTGTCGGTAAGTGCACATGTTTTTAGACACACCCCCCCCCTCCATTCTTAACTCAGTTTCACTAGATTATGGGGTAATTCGAGCGATTTACGATTAGGGACATAAAATTTCCGTTCATGCTTTCCAACCTCTGCAATACGAAGCCGTAAACCCAGTTAATGGCCGTACTTATTTGTCAGCCGCTGCTGTTCTTTATATTATTGTACATAGACAAGGCTGTTTTATAGGAATAAATAAAACACGCATTTTCAATGCATTATCAGATCTTGTATTGCTGCTTGTGATTTCTGACAGTCAAATCATCTTTTTGTAACTACAATTCAAGCGCGTTTGCAAAATTGATGTATTGAAGTTAAAGAGCATAATCATGTGAAACATTCACGCTGGGACAATAAACTATAATGAAACAGCCATAAAAATAAAAGCATCGTTATAAACGACTGAAGTCGAATTAAGACTCGTTCTATTGTTGAAACAACTATTTGCTGGCAAATAGCTAGTATTAAGGGCCGAATGCTGGCGCATAACGTGTATCTGTGATTCGTTATGGATCATGCTAGGTAATATTCAAGTTGTAGTCTCAATTATACAGTATAAGAACGGAAACTATTATCAATTGCCTTGCTTTTGTAACCGTGAACTCTTGACCGTCACCAGGCGATAAATAGTATGTCATAATCCCAACCAACCCACCTAGACTTTTATACTATTACGTGCTGTATTTACTACCTAATTATTAGTATTTACCTTGAGATAATGTTGTAGAAAAGCTTGCCAGGACTAAAGCTATTCTGAATAAGGGACAGTCTCCTCGAAAATAATGAAAGTTCACTATTTCTAATGTATCTAAGTTAGATTAAAATTTTCACTATTTCTAATGTACCTAAGTTAGATTCAAATTCACATTTTAACTGCATTATTATTAGATATTTAAATGTGTCCTTGATTCGTTTTTATTCCAGGAAAGTTATCGTTTTAAAACGGTTCCTTGTGTTGGTAACACATTGGTTCATCAAATATCTAAAATTGTAGTGTATCAAAATTATCACAAAAGTAAAGGACAGGTGCGCGTAAAATGCTTTCACACAGTTTACGTTACAAAGTGGTTGTTTATACCCTTCAGGAAAACGAATTTTGTGTTACTATTTTGAATAGCTAGGGTGGTTTACTTTGCAAATAATTTATAACATCAAACAAAAACGTGAAGTGGATTGAAAAGAACACACACACACACACACATATATACACACACATGTACATACATAAATATATATACATATATATATATATATATATATATATATATATATATATATATATATATATATATATATATATATATATATATATATATATATATATATATATATATATATATATATATATATATACATATATATATATATATATATATATATATATATATATATATATATATATATATATATATATATATATATATATATATATATATATATATATATATATATATATATATATATAATGTGTGACAGTTCTTTGGCACATGTGTGTAAACTACCGAAAAGAACGTGTATATATATTAAAGACCCTTCTAAAATAAAGCAGATTAGATTGAATATTGAATTCAATAGTGAATGTTTCTTACACTATATAAGTACACGATATTTAATAAAGTTCACTCAACCGATAAAATCAATTAAAGATATGTTCCTGCCTTAAATTTTCATATTTTCATATCCAGTGACACTGACAAAGTAGAACCTATTTCATATCTTTTAGGCATGAGGTTGTATTATATACTGTGCAGTTGGGAAAATAAAAACTAGCTGTTAACAAACATAATCCGATTCCATCATGAACTATCATAAAGTATTTCCATTACAAATGTATACATATATTGAGAAGATATGACTAAATTCATGTATACTTCCACTTCATGCTCATCTAATACAACGTGTAAATTGAACAACATTGTCGAAATAATATACATTTTGTGGTGGAGAATGTATTATAAACGATGCGTCTATGTCATTAATTACTTTTAGGGTAGAGTTGAAAAGCAATTATTAAATAAATGATGTATTCTTTTAAATAAATAAAATTGTACCAATGTTTTGAAAAGCAAAACCAGCGAGCATGATTAAAAGGCGAGACATTCTTTACTCCATTGAAGTGTGATTTTTCTTTATCTGCAAAGCAGAGCATGTAATCAATTTCCAAAAAATAAATCTCCTAATATTTGTTTTGTGACAAAAGATATTCATAAAGATACTAAATTCACCGAATCTGATTAATTGTTAACTGCATTGAAAAGAGTGATCCATAATATGTTCAACATTACAAAATTTCAAGAAAGGTCTTAACCACTCCAGATATTATTCTTTTTCTTTCTCTTCACATTATCACCACTGTCATGTTTTCTACTTCTTTGTCATCTCAATCATCATTATCGTCATCGTCGTAATCCTCCTCCTCCTCCTCCTCCTCCTCATCATCATAAATAGTGCAGTTCAAGTTTTAGTTCTTAAAATACAACCAGCAGGAGGAAGTAAAATTTTGAGTGCGACTTACATGATGCAACATAATACGTTAAAATTTATTTTCATATTTAGAGTTATATTTAATTAATCTTAAATTTTTAAAATAATTTCCATTACTTGTTAATGTAGAGCATTAGTATTTGAAACTAGCAATGTGTATACACGTGAAATTAATGAAAAATAATACATGAATTATGAAAATTATATATATATATATATATATATATATATATATATATATATATATATATATATATATATATATATATATATATATATATATATATTTGTGTGTGTGTGTGTGTGTTTGACATAAAACAATTGTGCAAAATATAAAAGATAACTGTAAATTGAAAGACGCTTCAGTCTTGTGATTACAAACATAATATGCCAATATGACATAAAAAATAAAGAATTTGTTGTACAAGGGCCTACCCCGATTATCCTTTTTTTCATAGCTTTCTTTAGTTAAACGTACTATTAATCACAACAAAATACTCATTATTATTAGAAATTTTCAATTAAGATATTTGTATCTAACACAATGCAGAATTGGTAACCGGCCAATTACAAGGCACTTTCCCGAAGTTCGAGATAACCAAGTTCATCCTCAGCTGAGGGAATCAACTTATATCCATAAATATTTTATATTATAAAGCAAACACTAAACAACAGCCAAGAGAAAACTGCATATTTACATGTTTGAAAGATATGAAGAATATACAAACAAAATATATGAGAGAGAGAGAGAGAGAGAGAGAGAGAGAGAGAGAGAGAGAGAGAGAGAGAGAGAGAGAGAGATAGAGATATTGTTAAATGATATTAACATTTTTTAAACTGGTTCGTTAGCCGTCGCGATGAATTTGTAGGGTATAACATGGCAGTATATTTTATATATACAAGTGCTGAACGAGAATTGAAATTAATTATATTTTAGTCAAATGGAAAATATATATTATATAGTTAGGCCATTATATTCTTTATTATTCTGTGCTGTTTCAATACTAATAGACATGTTAATTTGAATTTATTAGTTAAACCGCACCCAAGATTGTTAAATTACACATTTTGTTTAAACTTTTATGTTAATTTAATTGAGACTGAGTTTGATTTATATGGTTTGGAACCGGATTATATCTTCGTGTATCAACTTAATTGAATTATGTTGACTTTGTTTCCGAATCAAGAACTCAAACAAGTAACAAGAATACTGTTAATTTAATATTTCATTTTAAACCTTACAGAAATACCACATCCATATATTACATTAAATAACGTAAGCGAATTATATAAATGTGAAATATAGCAACACTAAAATATACTCGAATTATGATTTTAAATATGGGTCTGAAAAGTGAAAGGAAAATAATTTTGTTTTATGTATTTGTATGGTTAAATATTTTGTGAATATATGAATGAAACTGATTATGCTGGTTTCAACGAATTTTTAGGATAAGATTGTCATGTCCCCTTTGCTTTGGGTACATGTACATTTGTGACTAGCACATGCTGTTTACAGTGTTTTATTTTAACTGGAATAAAACCATCTCTCTGTCTCTGTCTGTCTGTCTGTCTCTCTCTATGTATATGTCTCTCTCTCTCTCTGTCTGTCTCTCAATCTCTCTGTTTCTCTCTCTGTCTCTGTATCTATGTCTGTCTATCTACCACCTCTCTCTGTCTCTCTGTCTGTCTGTCTGTCTGTCTCTGTCTCTGTCTCTGTCTCTCTCTCTCTCTCTCTCTCTCTCTCTCTCTCGCTTAAGTTCGAGTCTCGGGCTCGGCCAAGGTGGGTATTTGAGAAAGCTTGCCAGTAGCTTCCAGTGTGTCCATTGATTTTTCCAGGGAAGGCCCGGTTCTTCGTATGACAGTATTGCTGGTTGATATTTATAGAGTATCTTGCGCCAATTGTATTTGATAGTTCATGTTATTTACACTGTACTTCATGGTTAATATATTATGCTGCACTTAATAAATCTTACTCTTCAATGAGGTTATTACCATAGGGATCCAACTTACTATTACACCTCAATGTGGTTATTACCATAGGGGATCTAACTTAATATTACATTTTAATGAGGTTATTACCAGAGGGATCTAACCTTCTATAACACTACAATGAGGTTATTACCATAGGGGATCTAACTTACTATTACAGCTCAATGTGGTTATTACCATAAGAGATCTAACTTAATATTACTTTTTAATGAGGTTATTACCATAGGTGATCTAACTATATATTACACTTCAGTGAGGTTATTATAATAGGGGATCTAACTTACTATTACATTTTAATGAGGTTGTTACCATAGGGTATCTAACTAAGAAGTGAGAGGAACGTATTTCTGAGAACACTTTGCAAGGAAAAATGCACATACATGAGCTTTCAAGTTCAAGGTCTAAAGTAAGTTTCATATAAACCAATACTTATTGCAAAGATAGTATAGACACTCTGATTCAGAAGATTGTAAAATGAAGGAAAGTAACGCAAGCACCTTGGTGACAAAGGTTTTTGTATTGATTCCGGGTCCGGTTTATAACACCCTTTTGTTTCATTACATTAACCTGAAAATTCTGTCCCTTTCAAATAAAAAATGGCAAATAGGTCATTTTATGTGTTTTTAACAAAAATTTTGAATAAAAGATGCTTTTGTGAAATTATACAAGAGCAAAATATATAGACTCCTTTGAAACCAGTATAGAAACCAATTTGTTCAGTGGTGCTAGCCATAATCAGATATATAAATGAGCAGCTAGAATTGGAGTGATTACCTATTATTTATAAAGTTCTTTATACATATATTTTGACATATAAATATTTCCATTACATGGCTGCAATCTAAAGCAATGATCTCATAACTCCAATACGCCATCACAATATATGTGTTCTAATTTGATTGTCCTCTTTTTGCTCAACAAAACATCTCATATAATCTGCAGCTTGCTTAACAAATTTTTACTTTTTTATTATGCCATGTCTCAACCAATTTTAGGCTTGTTTATTTGACTCAGAACTGAATGAATATCAATTAGTATTTATTATTATTATTATTATTATTAGTAGTAGTAGTAGTAGTAGTAGTAGTAGTAGTAGTAATAATAATAATAATAATAATAATAATAATAATAATAATAATAGTAGTAGTAGTAGTAGTAGTAGTAGTAGTAGTAGTAGTAGTAGTAGTAGTAGTAGTAGTAGTAGTAAACACTAAACAGTTTATTCGCTTTAATTTCAAAGATCGCATAGTGTTATTTCCATATTTCGTTTGGATAGCGATGTTAAAGGAGTTAATTAACTTCTTCAATATCTCTTTTGCTCTCGTGTGTGAGTAATATTGTTCGAATTAAGACGTAAAAGAATAATGGTATTATTTATTTAAATAGGTCCATAATTCAGAACAATTTAAGATAGTACACGACTGCTTCTAAATAAAAGGTCAGATGAAGGTGATGTACTTACTGTACTGTACATTAATTACTTGCTACAATGCAAAAATAAATCTTGGTGAGGATAAAAGAAAAAATGACGATGCTAATGTTATAAGTTTTAACATTTAACAAATGGACAATTATTTATACAATTATTTATTCAACGACATGAGCGACAAGTCCAATTCATTATGTTATGATCAACTATTAAAGAAATTGATAAAGTGCAAAAGAAAAGACAGTTGGTTCTTTGCTTTCGCATAAACATTTGTCATCTTTTATCTTGACCATAACACCAGTATTCCTGCCCACAATTAAGCAATCGTGTATAATATCATTAGCACATGGGATTAGGGGATACCTACGTAAATTATTATTTATTTATTAATTTATTTATTTATTTATTTATTTATTTATTTATTTATTTATTTATTTATTTATTTATTTATTTATTTATTTATTTATTTATTTATTTTTAAAATATTACAAATTAGGTTGATTTCGAACTACGAGAATAAGTACGAGTTTAAATTAGACGTAGCATTTCTGTCAATTTCAGAGGAAACTGACATCAAATTAGCAAGAAAAAACACGTTGACTAGATATGATATTCAGCAAAAATTATGTAATTTCCCAAGAGATTTTCGCCTGTTGGAACTAAAATCCACTTCATTAATGAAATTTGATCCATAACGTTTTCGCATGGCTTGGTCACCGAGAGAACAAAAGAATCATGGCACGGAAACGAGATCAAAAATTCTTATCGAAGACAGGCTGCCAATCTCGAAGCACGAAACTTGATGCAATAAATTTGTGGTAATCGTAAATAATCAAAGAGAGAAAATGATTATAGATCAATGATATTGTTATTGGGGAGGGGAGGATGGGATGCAGGTGTCAGATGCAACGAAACCATGATACAAATAGGTGATTACATTTTTTAATATTGGAAAGCGATTTTTAAATGATTTTAGCATACTACTTATGAAAAGAGAATCGTATTTATTTACTGGAGAGAAATCTTTGGATTAGTGTCAAGTATTAAATCCTATTATTACGAAGTTTGAATTTTCAGCACAATTTTCTTATGTCGCAATCGCAAATGACAATTATTTTCATATAAATACTCGTTGACAAATAATCATCATTATTATCATCATCATCGTCATCATCATCACCACAACTATGACATCATGTGTGATCTTCCTCTACTTCGTCAAAGCAATCATCACTCATCATTATGGTAATTATCATCGTCATCCTCCTCCTCATTATTATTAGTTATTAGCAGCAACAGTAATTTAAAAGGATAGCAATGATAATGATGGTGAATTATATGTTTATTGATTATTCCTAAATGCCCACTTATTGTCTCATCTGATCGCAAATCTCGTGTTTACTTACTCATGGTATGCAATGAATTTAAGTCTATTTATTGCTTACAAAAGCACAGGTTATAAATTGTGGAACTAATGGTATTGTGGAGAATAATATTGTTAAGCCTTTTAATAGTGAATTCTGATATGATGCTAGTGAGTAATTATTGACTCAGACTAGTGAGTAATTATTGACTCAGATACCCCCAGTTGAAATATTTAATTAAAATTCCATTAACTCAAAAAGATCAATTTCTATTTTATCAACAAACAAAAAACAGTGAGAAAGTTTCTGAAAAACATCCAAGAGTATACACTGAAGTGAGTTACAAAATCATTCACACACATATACATTATCAAATCATTCACACACACACACACACACACACACACACACACACACACACAGAGGTAGAACACGTTTACACGTATGTGTTATCGTATAGTGTTAAACAGACAAAGGAAAATAGACCATTGGATATTATCAAAACGGGTTTTTATGAAACACGCTAACATTATTTTCTCAACTCCTTACACAAAACATAAGACACGCAAACAAATATATACAAACTCATAAAAAAAATACAAATATCCAGAACGCGCACACACATATACAGAACACACACCAACAAACTCAAGTTCCCATAATATATACAAACAAATTCATTGCAGACGTAGATTTTTTAAACGGACAGTCTTTGTCTTTTTTCCTCTTTATTGCTTCCTTTTGTTTTGTCCATCTCTCTTCCGCTTGCAACTTTTCCAACTATCTCGAATTTTTTCTGCACTTTTTCTACGTATACACTTATAGCTTGGGTTTGCTACCAGATTTGAAAACATGAAAGATATACATTGCTGCTAGTGGTGGAGGAAAAACACTGTAAAACCCCAGGAAGAACCACAGACACGCGAAAAGCTACTAGGAAGCTTTCTCACTTACCCACTTTGTCCGAGCAAGACTAGAATCCACAAGGACAAAAGTGATATGCCTGTAAAAAGTAAAGGCAAGCGTCTTTGTCCAATTGGCCCCAGGGATTCCCTGAAAAGTTAAACTATTACCGCCCGAATGCATTTTTATGAGCACTAGACCTTGGATCATGCGATCGTGTTCGTCCATAGTTGCTTACGTTTAGTTTATGCATAATATCGTGAACGAAACACCAGTAAAGTCATCATCAACATACATACGACCAGCAGGTACGGCCCTTATCGTTGGAATAGAAAACTTAAAACTAGGATACAAATTTTGGTGCTCCTCAAATGAGCTCGGAAAGTCTAGGAAATTCATTTACTCTGGGGAGCGTGAATTGATGAAACTGTTCTTGTTATGGATAGGGAAAAGGGTCCACGAATAATTTGGCATGAGTCAGTGCTCTCGTTACTCTCATTTGTGCATCAAAGACCCTTACATTTTTAATTTGATCCCCAGCATTGACAACAAGGTGTGTATATTTTACTCAGTCCGATTCCCAGTTCTGACATCAAAGAGATTTTTGACGCATTAGGAGATAAATTGAAAAATACACGGAAATGGAGACAACAATTATGATTTTGTTTTTGTACTGTCCATGAAGTAGAGTAGCAAGAAATTCTAACTCCCTCCAGAAAATATAGTTACGGCGCCCCGGCAGCAATACAAAATGGTTGTTTGATTAATCGAGTCTCCACTTTGCCTTCCCCACCGTCGCCCCACTCCTGCAGCTCTGATACGTATGAAGCACTAGCAAGAAGTATCAAGCTTGAACCTAATGTTATTGATTTATTTTTTAACTTTTTTTTAAACTGCGACAAAAAGAACTATTGTGCGAGAATGGATGAAATAGTTTATTTGTTAAGACCTTTTCAAAGCGGTGAATAGATAAAAGCTAACGGGATTTCGTTCAGACATTTTTGTCTTAATTTACAAGAATTATTGTTTAATATAAATTATTCCAGCATTTCAGCTATATCTGGCTAAAACTAATGTGTCCAGTGTATTTTTATTATTATTATTATTATTATTTAATGAACTATGTTTATCGTCAGCATCCCCCATACTAATTCACCTCCCATTTGAAAACAAGATAAACCAAAATTCTGAAAGAATTTTCTTTTCTTCTAAAAATCAAATATGTCATTAGTAATTTATTATTTTGATGTTTTACTTGTTTGGAAGGCTTCACTAGATTGAAAAGGTGATTTGAGATTCCACCTGAATTTTTTTTTTTTTACATGCAAAACAGATTTCCATGATGAGTATGCAGGATAATTTGTTTCGAAGTTGGGTCCGAAATTGTAGACGGTCGCTAAATGTACGAACAACAGATTTACTACTAGGTCATGTACAACTAGAATGAAAATTAAGCAGAAAGAGGAAAGTTAACACAAATAAACTTTAAACCCCCCCCCCCTACAATCTTATATTAAACTTAGAACAAATCAGTGCACGAACATTCCTATATTACTATACAATTCTCGCATAAAACGATGGAACACGCCGTTATTTATTCTGTCTTCCATGTCGAGCATTAAATGTATCTCTTTTTATACATTCGAGAAGATTTAAATCGTTATAATTTATTTTAGAGTAAGCTAAAGAAACGTACTTTATGTTCACCGTCTCTCTCTCTCTCTCTCTCACTCTTTCTCTCTCTCTCTCTCTCTCTCTCTCTCTCTCTCTCTCTCTCTCTCTCACACACACACGCGCGCGCGCACGCACGCACACACACACACACACACACACACATTAAGCCATAAACACACACATTTATTGTTGTTCAATCAATAGAGAGATGCTAGCATTTGCGTTTATTTCTGTTGAAGAAAACAATTTCTTGATTTACAATGGTATCTGAAAAAACAATGGCCACCAACTGTTTCTGTTCTTGTTTATATTTTTACAATTTCCTCTTGTGCGCGGGACGGTATTTTCAAATTGACAGTGTTGCGGATTGTGGTAGTTTGTCCAATTTTAAGCTTGAATAAATACATCCAGCTAGAATTCATGTTTTGAAAACTGAAGAAAAAAATGCATTGAGGATTTAAACAGTTCAAGGCAGTTCATCGCTCCCAAATGTGAAAAAATGAAATAAATATGTATTGCTGTTTTAAATCTAAGTGAATCTTATTTTGCAAAATTAGTCGCACTTTAAAGGATTTTTTTCCCTATAATATTGTATAGTTCTTCAAAAATGAGAAATTTTGCTACGTTTGAGAATTGGAACTTTTCACATACATGTACAGCTGATTGGTTGATTGATTCACTGCTGTAAAGGTACATACATAATTATTATTTAAAGTCGAGTGAATTGAGTAAATTGATACACAAAGCTAGCCGTTCTGGGCTTATTTGACTGAGATTCGAATTCGCAACCCACAGACTTTGAAACAAGCATGCTAACCTGAGCCCTTTTGGCGAAAAGACTTTTGACAATGTAATTACTATTTAGAGGTAATGTACCTTCCTCCAGTTCTAATGTCTTCTAATCTTTTTTATTTTTTGTTGAAGATAGGGATACTAACATTTTCATTTATTTTCTCCGTTAATTAAAACATGAATGTTTGTTTTTGATAAACTGCATGTTAAATTATAACTAATATGGCTGCAAAAGTATTTTCGGTGTCCAGTTACAGTAATATAGCACTTTCTTTGAGAGTAAACACCGTTATATATATATATATATATATATATATATATATATATATATATATATATATATATATATATATATATATATATATATATATATATACTGTTCTTTTGTATCATATACATTCCTGAACAACATCTGACAATACTGTTGGCAAAACGACACAAACCAAATCATCTGTCCGCGTGAACATATATAATTCTTGTTCTTTTTCAAAGCTAATGATATTTACCATCATGTTGATAAATATAATTCGAAAATATTTTCAAGATTACCATTTAGGTATAAAAAAAAACACAGCCAGGATTTAAATACCTGTTTAACTGTGCAGATCTGAAGCTCTCAAGACTTTCTGACAAACAATTGACCAATCAATAGACTTCTTAACAATTAATGACAGTAAAGTGCTTATTGATTGGTCGTAACAAAACATCAGGCTTAACTGAAGTTCAAGAATGATTTCCAGAGCGTATACCTACTCATAAGTCTGTCCACTACCACACCCAAGGAAAAATTAAACAGCTCCGTCGATCATCCTTTCCACCTCCAAGAATGTGCTTAAATGTATTATTCTCCGTTGCAATAAGAAAGGTTATTCCTTATGCGCATGATGAGGAAGCTAACCTTATTCAGACAGTTCCATTTGTCTCAAGCGTAGCAATTATGGATCTTTATAAAGTATAAATAAAAGAAATATTATTAAATAATATATAGTACTATGATATGCTATTCAATTTTTGCCAAAGTAGAATCTTTAAGCTGGACAAGGAAAAAAGATTCCAAATATAAAGACATCTTTCTGAGAAGATTAGAGATGTGCACTAAGTCACACTAATATGCACGTGCAAATTATACTGAAATAGTCTTTGATCAAACAAATAGTGCCCTACTTCACAGTCCTAAATGATATATCATTAAAACATATTAGATTTCTTACACAGGGTTATTGACTAACACCAGCTATGTCGATAACCGACGATTACTAGCCAGTACAATTGCATAAGCATTGGGGCGATGCAATGTGGGTCAATAGTGCAGTACGTGTCGCATCAAATTTCGATTCTTCAGCCTTCAAAGCCAGAATCTATAGATGCCTTATTGGAATGAGGGACAGGATGTTTAGTCTCCGATTGTATTAGCCGTATCAGATGTCATTTTGGGGGACACTCGTATACAATACTAGCTCTTTAAACCAACCTTATCTACTAGAAATCCAATAGTACAACCGAATGACCAAATGAATTCAAGGAACAATTCGTACAGATGTAAATAGTGAGGTTTGCAGGCATAGTTCTAATATCAATGTCTACTGTATGATTCAGATCAAATATCAAAGTTTAACGAGGACTGCATATCTGATTTCTTAATCTAACACAATGATTGGTTTTTAGTTTTGGTTAGTATAATAAACAAATGCTGATTTTAAATAGAGAATTAGTTCAATTTATTTTTAATGTACTGTCGGTATTTGATGATATCCAAATTACTGTGTACAATCAGGGCCGTTATGGCCTTGTTCGTGATTTGTAATGTATACATTTAGCATTAGGGCTACGTTTTCCAACTGTTTTCTTGTGTTTTATGACGATTAGCCGGATTTCATCATATGTCGATCCATGTTTACAATGTAAGAGAGACATAAAAGAAACCCAATATATTTGATGTAATGACAAAATTGATAGTAGCATGTATGTATGTATGTATGTATGTATGTATGTATGTATGTATGTATGTATGTATGTATGTATGTATGTATGTATGTATGTATGTATGTATGTATGTATGTATGCATGCATGCATATATATAAATTTCGAACATATTTTAATACAAACGTGATTTGTACATAAACATTTTTTATATTTGCAGATTAATACAGTTTACTTACCAGCTCTCACACTTTCAGAAGATTTTCCCCTAAAGAATAAATTAAAAGCAGCGAACTGCACAGTAAAACAAAAAAATTATAAAATGCATTTCATTGAGGGAATTGAAAATGTGTGTTTGATAGAGATGTAGGATGTCTTAAACATATTCAGATTCTCTGACACAAAGTAAGGATATATATACATCATAGGTAGACGAAGATTTCTAAGTAAAAATGGTCTATGAAATGGACCAGAGAGAGAATTATATTTGGTGTGAATTAAAAACAGGGAGAACGATACATATAAAAAAAAAACAAGTTAATGTTTAAAACAGCATTATTCGGAAATATTATTATAATATCTTTCCACTTGAATAAACTAAAACGATATAGAGTAGATTTTATACAATAACTGAAATTAAGAAAGCATAGGAAAATGGGACCATGAGGAAATAGCAGACACGAAAATTACATTCGTTAACGAAGAAGCTAAAAAATGCCATCTAAAACAACTCGTGTCATTTGTTCACATTTTTTCCTTGCTATAAATATTGTCCTAATTATCTCCTTACATAAACATAAAATACATCCTCATAACATGAGGATAGGTAGGTAGGTATGTATGTATGTATATATGTATGTATGTATGTATGTATGTATGTATGTATGTATGTATGTATGTATGTATGTATGTATGTATGTATGTATGTATGTATGTATGTATGTATGTATGTATGTATGTATGTATGTATGTATGTATGTATGTATGTATGTATGTATGTATGTATGTATGTGTTTTGATCGTTTAGGATTCCAATAAATTTGATTTATAATATTCACGTTATTTTCGGACAAGGTCTCATCCCTAAATAGGTTCCTATGGCATGGCTGTTTTTGTTTCTGAAACATTTCGTCTCGTCTATATATTGGTTTTTATTAGGCTACCGTTTTTTGAAATAAAAATTCGTTATCACAAATTATTGTTTAATGCCACAAAGAAATTTACATGTGTGTCGAGGTCAATGCTAGGCAATGGTCTGACTAATTGTATCAATGATTTGGGATCTGTGTATTAGCAGCCTGGAATATACAAAGATCGCATCATAAAAATCAAAATTAAAAGAAAATTACATCGTATAGAAAGCAATATACGTACTCTTAAAAAATTACAGATTGTTGGGAAAATTTTCTTTATATTTTAACATCATTTCACAGGTTCTTTAAAATGATGCAGAAATTTATTTCTAATAATCGCACACTTACAAAATGTCAAAACCATTTCTTTAATAACTTGGAAAAAGGGAGAAAGTAGCACAGTATTACAAAATTTCTCAACGATCAAGGATTGTATAAGCAAAGCTATATATCAGTTAATACAAAAAAAATATTTAAATTATCTGATCTGAAAATGGAAATTTATTCGGCAGTAATCTTTAAAACTAATACAATTTAAATGATAAATGAAATACGATCAAAAGTAATGTTTTCTGTTTGGGGAGAACATTGTTTCATAAAAAATATCCAATCAAATTACATGTATGTTATCTCCCATTTGCTGCTCTTAATAAATTGGAAATTGATGAGTTCAGAATTTTAATAAATTGAATGCTTAAACTGGCTTAAACTGTTACTTTACATACATACATACATACATACATACATACATACATACATACATACATACATACATACATACATACATACATACATACATACATACATACATACATACATACATACATACATACATACATACATACATACATACATACACATATACATATACATATACATATACATATTTTCGTCTTTAAAGAAACGATATGAGTTTATATTTACCTTTTAATAACTGCATCAAATTGTATTTACCTTTTACTGCATTTTTGTTAATTAGAATGTATTTTTATAGTGTATAGATTTTCTTCCTTTTGCATTTCTTAATTTACACGCATCATAAATTAAATGAAACATGGAAAATTCAGCATAATTATTTTTAATTAATTTTAATTAACCTGTGTTGGTACAATACATCAATGCTATATTTCATTTCATAGGCATGTTTTTTTTTCGACATCGTTCTTTACTTACAGTCATTACTTATCTTTGCTATCGGTTTCATCCTTTATTTTACCATGGGCGTCATACAGTACACACAGGGCGTCATACAGGGCACACAGGGCGTCATACAGGGCACATACCCTGGTAGCTATTATAATTTCAGTTATAACTTCATTCGGGGGTGGGTGGGGTGCGGGGAAGGGGTGAAGTGGAGAGGGAGGAGGTAGTTTCAAATGACTGGTTATTGGTGTATGCAGTTTTGAACACACAGTTACAATGGCTGGCCTCAGGATTGATTAAGCCGGACCGCGTTCAAAATACTTGATGAAATACTTAAGACACTTGAAAACAAGATTCTCAGCATCAGTATCAAGTTCTTTCAAATCTTCATCTCTACACACGAGTTCAATCAATCATACTTTAGGAAGAATGACGTACAAAACCAATATATTCCTTTAGTTGGTATTTATTGATTATTTATGTGTACGAGTAAATCAGAACTATCCTTTTGTAAGACCTAATGAGTAATTGAAAACTACATGCACGCAAGTTATTGATTTATTTATAAATAAAATTACATAAAGAAAAATGATAAATATAATACATAGAGTTTAAGAACCCGATGACGTTATTTCGTAAAAGAGAGTATTCTATTTCATTTATGACAAAATGTTCTCATAAAATTGTTTACAGGTTTGAATTGAATCATGTGGAGTCTGTATAGATTTATTTGAATTCTTAGGATCATTATATGCAGTAAATGATTGCTTCTAAGTTGATGTCAGTTTATTTGCTATTTACTATAGCGATCATTATAACGCTATTTATAAATAGATAAAATAATAAATAGATAAAATAAATATCTCGCCCATTAAGACATGTAAAACCTTTAATTTCATGGTATTTTAAAAAACCAGTTTATTTATTTATTTATTTATTTATTTATTTATTTATTTATTTATTTATTTATTTATTTATTTATTTATTTATTTATTAAATATATACGATACTATTTATTTACATAATCAATGTTCAGAGGTAAGTGGAATCTTAAAACCCAAACCGTCATGGAGTCTTGCAAAGTCAGTATGAACTATGGAAAAAGAAATACATGACAATGTATAAATACAACCAATAAATTCAACAGATACTGAGAGAGGGAAATAAAACAAAACCTTTCCCAGTACCCGTGACTATTTCAATTATATATCTGAAATATTTGCTCTGATTGGTCTCGTTCCTTTATTATGAATATCTTTGTTTCAATCTTTATATTTAGTTTGCATTGCTTAGTTTCCAAAAGAAATAACCTATTGAGATGAAAGATTGCTTACTAAAATCTATGGAAATCTAAACAATTCGAATACGTATGTTCATTATTATGAAAAGAGTGTTTCTTAAATTGAATGCAGGCACATGCTATGTATGCAACTTAACAGAATCAATGTTAGGTATAACAGGTCATATAAAAGACAGAAAGAGAGAAAAGAAAGAATCACTTTTAAGTGAAGTTTCGACATGTCATCTACTAAAGAAATATTTTAAAAACAATATACAGTCAGTACCCAAATAGAAAGACACATTACTGTTCAAAAAATGAAAACCCTGTCATGTCTACCGCTGTTTCCATGAGTACTGATCTAATTCGTTGTATTGGGTCACGTGATATTTCTAGCCTTTTATACCGGATGGTCTCTAGAAAGTATATGTACATTAAAACTGAATCAACTGGGGCAGATTTCATGTACATATAAATGTCCTGTACCAGACACGTTGTTGAACAATGTCAGGTCATCAATCAACGGACTAAAAAAAAAAGATAGGTAGAGAATCTTGGCTTATTTGATGTGTGGTAATTCATCTTATTTTTCATGTCTATCACCTTTCTCTTTTCGAGTCAGGGAATATAATAAGCAATATTCCACTCGCGTATTCCATTTTGCATAAGACATATCTGACTGCTTAAAAAGCATAATGTTTGCAGAATTTCCCTTGCTAAGTGAATAATAACTGACAGGATGAATTTTCTTGTACGTGAGATGTTAGAGCGTACAATAACTTTGTGACTACTGATATAAGCACGTGCACTTAAACTTAATGAATTCCAGATCAAAGTAACTTTCTCCATATTTGCAAATAATATATATTCGTCACTTGTAAGTCGTTACTTCGTTAGAAAATCTTATTACAATAATGTGGGTTCATCTGATTTTCCATTATCCATTTCTTTATGACCGTTGTGATACTATTAATCTGCAACCTCATTTCACGGAGTCAAGTTCTTCGCTGAATAAACAAAATGGTGGTACGTATAATTCTACCATGATTATAAAGGGTAAATTTATGTTGGTGTTATTGTTATTATTATTGTTGTTTTTCTTCTTCTTCATCATCTTCATCATCATCATCATCATCATCATCATCATCATCATCATCTTCTTCTTCTTCTTCTTCTTCTTCTTCTTCTTCTTCTTCTTCTTCTTCTTCTTCTTCTTCTTCTTCTTCTTATTATTATTATTATTATTATTATTATTAATGGAAATTGATATATTCAGAACGCATTTCCTATGTTTTGCAATACGTTTTACAATATAACGTCCCAAACATTACAACAGAATAGCTATACATTTTAACTATGTTACGCTTGTTATTTAAACTTTGGGTTGTCCTAGTTTTCTAGAGATCATTCACAATTTCATAAAAACATGCAAAGGTACGTG
Source organism: Unio pictorum (assembly GCA_030141615.1). Classification (NCBI taxonomy): domain Eukaryota; kingdom Metazoa; phylum Mollusca; class Bivalvia; order Unionida; family Unionidae; genus Unio; species Unio pictorum. The sequence goes on along the minus strand of JARLTB010000159.1, from coordinate 3,391,542 downwards.
GTCCTCTTTACAATGGCGTTGTTTATTTTGGGATTGTCCATTGTTGGTTTGTACATCAAGGCAGACAATATTAAGACGGTATATAAACAGGCAAGGATGCTGTAACTTGTAACTGTATATTGTGCAATGGGCGTACAATCAATCATGTTTTTATATATAAAAAATCATACCCAACAACACAACAATTTAATTAGTAAATGAATATATGTATAGTTAATCGATAGCTTAGCAGCCAAGGAAGACAACAAGCAAGTAATCAAGCAAGAAAGAAGACTGTCAATTTTTCAATGAAGAGATGATTTCATTCTCTTTCCTAAAAAGAACATATATAAATTATAAGCCAAAACCAATTCCATTATATGATCAGATGACATGTGCACAATGTTCATCCCACTTCGGCCATTACCAAACACAATACAAATAGGGACGTTATATGGGGAGGGCACTTGCCCCGCCCCCTCCCCCGCCCCCCGAATTAATATTAGTTGTAAAATTGCTGGTCAAGTTTTGCATCCCACCCATGACAAAAATTAAAATGACGTCCCTGAATACAAAGAGCTCCATCTGCCGGTTTATTCGATGGAAACATCCAACAGAAACGACAACACACAACACAAAGTGCTGCAGATGTTGGGGAATTTAGGTTGCAACAGCAAATATAGACTATTAGCTACAAAACACAATACAAAGTGCTACAGATGCCGATGAATTAATGCTCAACACCAAATAGATGACAACACACAATGCAAAGTGCTAGAGATGCCGGAGAACTTGGGTCACAACTGCAAATGGAAGCAGATAACGACAACACACACACACACACACACACACACACACACACACTACAAAGTGATACAGATGCTGTGGGATTCGGTTTGCTACAGCTCACACACTATATACGGAGTAAATGAGGTTTCAGCTCGTATTATTAGTGTAAAAATAGTTTCGGTTGATTGATTTCTCTGTATCTGATGCTGTAGTTTAGCAATTTTGCAGGAAGTCTACTTTTGCAATCACTAGAGGAATTTAACAACCACCTTTAACATGTGATTTGTTTGTTTAAATGACTATCTGCATGTATGTCTGTAAATTGGGTTTAAATTTCGGTATAGTTTAGATCATGTTCTAGTTTTCCTGTCTTCTTGTCTAAACATGATCTTGTTTGTCTTTGTGTCCGTCTATCCATATGTCCCCACCCCAACTTTGTTTGTTTAATCGGCAACTGCAGCTGAAGTGACACTATGATATAAAATATTCATCGATACAAATTCCGATAAAGACTGCCAGTCAAAGTCATCGATACAAATTCTGATAAAGAATGGCAATCAAAGTCATCGATAAAATTCTGATAAAGAATGACAATCAAAGTCATCGATACCAATTCCGATAAAGACTCACAGGCAAAGTCATCGATACAAATTTCGATAAAGACTGTCCTTCTAAAATGGCCAATTTATTGCTGTATAGGTTTGAAATACCGACTTCATAACCAAAAAGAGGCTTGGTTATTTTGGGTCGGCTACAAACTGGCTGTTTCACGATACTGTTTTGAGAATGGAAATACTTCCCTAAACACTTCATCATCTTTGTATATCGAAACATATTTAAAAACAAAATATTAAGGTATAGAAAGGGAAAAAGAACACAGATTTCTTGAACAAAAATGCCGGCCGTAATCTTCCCATTTGAATGTATTATCCTCGATTTTCACGCTGTATTTTTGACATAGACTTTACTCATTCGTGCAACGTGTAATTTTGACCTTGTTCACGAAGCTTGACCCCGCATTATCGTCGTAGCTTTGAAGCGGGCATTTGAACAGCGTAACTCGTACCCTTTAGTCTTTGTTGGTCAAATCAGGCATTTCATTGCATTTCAAAAGAATAAAAAGATTTTTATCAGTTAAGATAACACCCCCGTCATTGCTGAAGCAAAGTTCATGCTTTGGAGTTATCATTACAAATCAAACTATAAAGTTGGTTACATTTTTTTGTTACACGACAGCCAATCAATAAAGTTCGATCAGCACTGGGCCTCAATACCATATTCGTGTGTAATGTTTTGAATTTTCATTGCGTGACTGGATTAGAATGCATGCAAATAAGACTTGGATTTGATGGCAGGGAAAATAAGAAATCATCTATCAACGTGAGAAAGCGATGCATCATTTAAAGCAAATACTATACATGGCTTCATGTATGCTGTATACATTTCAAGTCTTGACGCAGTCCCATAGAGCGATATGGAGAGAAAATGTATAGAGTAGTGTACAAGTGCCATACTAGATCGATAGAAAACAGAACAAACATAATCTATACTCAGACAGAATAGCGACTTATTCAGTTATACGAAATAAATGTTATACCATGTTTGACTGAAGCGCTGATGTACAAAACAATCCCTCGTCATTGTAAAAGGTACTAATCTTTTGTGTAAAGAATAAACTGAATTGAACAAACGAAAACGACATAAATATTAGGCCGGATCTCAGCCTCTATAACCATTTATGTCCATACTGTTTTCGAATAATTATTTATATATTGTTCTCTGTTCACAATACATATTTAGCCATGTGCTGATTAAGGTTAATACATAATCGGAATTTGTGAAGTATGTTACACATGTTAACGCTACATGGAGTATGTGAATACTATTTTACACATGTTAAAACTACACAGAGTATGTCAATAGTACTTTACACATGTTAACACTACAGTGATTATATGGATATTATTTTACACATATTAACAATTCATAGAGTATGTGAATTGTATATTACACATTTTAACACTACATGGAGTATGTGAATAGTAGTTTACACATGTTAACACTACATGGAGTATGTGAATAGTAGTTTACACATGTTAACACTACATGGAGTATGTGAATAGTATATTATACATGTTAACACTACATGGAGCATGTGAATAGTAGTTTACACATGTTAACACTACATGGAGTATGTGAATAGTAGTTTACGCATGTTAACACTACATGGAGTATGTGAATAGTAGTTTACACATGTTAACACTACATGGAGCATGTGAATAGTAGTTTACATATGTTAACCTTATTTAAAAAATGCTACTAGCAATTGTCTTACTTGGAATATCGCGCTCAGCATCAAAAGGTTAGTGTTATTACTGGTCGGACTGTTTTCAGGATAATGTGACCGGGACACACATGCTGTCACATGTCTGCTTCTCAGTGTGAGACATCATTATTAACTACCGTACTGCAAACATTGTATTTATACGTCTGAAAAAAATGTTAAAGCTACGTTAAAAATGAAACACACACATACACACACGCACACACACACACACACACTCTCTCTCTCTGTCTCTCTCTCTCTCTCTTTCTCTGTCTCTCTCTGTCTCTCTCTCTCTCTCTCTCTCACACACACACACACACACACACACACACACACACACACACACACACACACACATGTTAACACTTCATCCAGTATTCGAATAGTAATATAAACATGCTATACAGGTTATGTGAATAGAAGTTTACACATGTTGACACTGCATAGCGTATGTAGGAACATATCTTTTGGTCTTTGTCATATATGGGACTGTCGATATGTCAATGACGTCATGTCACGTACGTCACTTTAGGAGATACAGAATGAAAATGGATATATTCGTTCAGTGGGAGATATTAAAAAAGCTATATTTACTTGTGAAGAGCGATGCATCATGGGTAATGAGTTGCTCTACTGTCAGAATCTGGATAGTACCGGAACCGATGGTTCCACATCATCCCTGTGGTCCAGATCCTTGCAAAAGGCAGTCCATGCCCTAGAGAAATTGGATAGCAGCACAATCACGAATCTTTTAATTCCACTTTCCTGCCGTTTTACGAACTGTTACGTCGCATTGACGAAAGTTATTTGAGAAAAGGCACTACTATGCTGACAATTAGAAATAAGATTGAACTTCTATAGATATTGCTACCTAAACAACATAATTCTCATAAATTTTATCGTCAAATGTGATCAAAACATAAAATTCGTCAAAGTCGTAATAGACAAATTATACTGCACTCGCTGCAATGTGAATAAAACATTTCTTTCTTGCCTTTAATTTGCAATGAAACTAATTTACAGCCTTTAGGAATTTATGAATGTTTAATTTTTCCTCAGCTTTACTATTAACTTGAAATGTGTTTACCGATGTTAACAGTTGCTGAAAGAACTTCAAGAATAAAAAGATAATGAATTCGAGACAGATAAAAGATAAAAATACGAACGCAGAAGTTTATGATGTTTGGCAAGAGAGAGAGAGAGAGAGAGAGAGAGAGAGAGAGAGAGAGAGAGAGAGAGAGAGAGAGAGAGAGACTAAGTATCGTGTCTTCAGCATAGAGATATACAACAAGCTAACGAGACGGCAAACACTATTAAAATCAGACCAGTCAATACTATTTATTCATAAACTAACGTGATGCAACGTGCACCCGTGATAGTACACAGTAATAATTCGTATGCCCAGTGTTGACATCTGTATAATCAACGATATATCGTATCATCGTAAAGTAATTGGCAACTGTTTATTATTAATAGTAACATCACATCTTTTTATCCATGATTAATTTTTTTTTTAAATATTGTTTTTTTTTTGTTCAAGGAAACAACAGAGACCCTATTATTCTGTACTTTATATGTATTTACACGTACGCTAATTGAGCAGAAATTTGAACCGCCTCTGTGTAAACCTAATTCCAGATTCATGCAAGTTTGAACATAATTTTTCCACGGTGAAATTTACAGGTGTTACTCGGTTAAGATATTATAATATGACGTTTTGATGCTAAGGTAAAACAAATTCGCACTGCATTACTATGCAGCCATTTGATTTAACAAAATAGAAAATAGCGAATAAACACTGTAAAACGATGTTTAAAGTTAGTTAATAATACGCCAGAATAATACAATTAGCATATTATCACTTTAAATATAGGAAATAATGTGATCAGTCTTAATCGTCCGTTAACCCGACAGTCCTGAGAGAGAGAGAGAGAGAGAGAGAGAGAGAGAGAGAGAGAGAGAGAGAGAGGTGTGGTTTTTTATATGATGTTTCTAGCTGCACACCTAATGGATTTGAAGATCGGATCATAAGGTGGCCGAACAAGAGGGAGTGGGGGGGGGGGGCAAAGGATGTGAAGTTAAATCTGAAATTGATACACATCCATTGAGCAGTGTTGATTTGATTTTGGTGCCCATCTCCCACCCCTGGATTGTGGATTTTTCCACATTTTCATTCAGCCGCCAGGAAAATCTCATGTTGACACCATTGGAGTAGCGTAAAAAAAAGTCATTATTATAAATGTCATGATCTTTGTGACAGCTTCCATATCTAATATTTTGATAAAGAAACACTTTGATCATGAACCTTGACCCCTTGCAAAAAGCGACATATCAATAAAAATACAACATTATTATATCTTCGAAACTATGTTTTTTGAAACCGTACTTTACCTAAAACAATTGTTTAATACTGCAATTATGTCCACACTTAGAAAACGGTTTGTTTGTTGACTAGGTCGGAAAATTTAATTTGTTTAAACATATAACAGGTCAATTCATGGCATTCATGTTACCGTGTAATCAAGTTGGAAACGCGTGGTCAGTCTTTATGTCCTGTTCGATACAGAAAATGTTGTTCTCTCCTGATTGCTTTAGCGTCACACTTTGTGTACCAAATTACAAACATCCAGCAAAGTGAACGAAACACAGAAAATGAATCAGAAGAAAAAGAAAACATTGCAAGAACCGTTGTTTGTTACACTGGGGGAAATCACAAGGCTTCGTTGACGCATGCCCACATCTCATTCAGAAATGTGTAATGAAAGTTAAACAAAATATGTGTCCATAGCGCAACCCTCATTTGCGTGTAAATTAAATAATTAGTAGTTTATATACAGACTTAATACACAGATGTGTAAATTAAATAATTAGTAGTTCCTATATAGACCGAATATATAGATGTTTCTAGAATATAATGGCTCCTCGCACACCTGACACTGTATATGCATAGATAAAAAGCTAACTCATCTTTGTCTCCTTTATTTATAAAATGTACAGATAACTCATCTTCATCCTTTTTTTTATAAAATGTAAAGATAACTCATCTTTATCTCCTTTATTTTATAAAATGTAAGGGTAACTCATCTTCATCTGCTTTATTGTATAACATGTGAAGGTAACTCACCTTCATTCACTTTATTTTATAACATGTAAAGATAACTCATCTTCATCCCCTTTATTATATAAAATGTAATGGTAACTCATCTTCATCTCCTTTATTTTATAACATGTAAAGATAACTCATCTTCATCCACTTTATTTTATAACATGTAAAGATAACTCATCTTCATTCCTTTTATTTTATAAAATGTAATGGTAACTCATTTTCATCTCCTTTTTTTATAACATTTAAAGATAACTCATCTTCATCTCCTTTATTTTATAACATGTAAAGATAACTCATCTTCATCCCATATTTATAAAATGCAAAGGTAATTCGTCATCCCCTTTATTATATAACATGTAATGATAACTCATCTTCATCTCCTTTATTTTATAACATGTAAAGATAACTCATCTTCATCCCATATATTTTATAAAATGTAAATGTAATTCGTCATCCCTATATTGTATAAAATGTTTAGGTAACTCATCTTCATCCCTTTTATTTATAACATGTAAAGGTAACTCATCTTCATCCCCTTTATTTTATAACATGTACGGATAACTCATCTTCATCCCTTTTATTTATAACATGTAAAGGTAACTCATCTTCATCCCCTTTATTTTATAACATGTAGAGATAACTCATCTTCATCCCCTTTATTTTATAACATGTAATGGTAACTCATCGTCATCCCCTTTATTTTATAAAATGTAATGGTAACTCATCTTCGTCCCCTTTATTTTATAAAATGTAATGGTAACTCATCTTCATCCCCTTTATTTTATGACATGTAGAGATAACTCATCTTCATCCCCTTTATTTTATAACATGTAATGGTAGCTCATCGTCATCCCCTTTATTTTATAAAATGTAATGGTAACTCATCTTCATCCCCTTGATTTTATAACATGTACGGATAACTCATCTTCATCCCTTTTATTTATAACATGTAGAGATAACTCATCTTCATCCCCTTTATTTTATAACATGTAGAGATAACTCATCTTCATCCCCTTTATTTTATAACATGTAATGGTAACTCATCGTCATCCCCTTTATTTTATAACATGTAAGGGTAACTCATCTTCATCCCCATTATTTTATAAAATGTAAGGGTAACTCATCTTCATCCCCTTATTTTATAAAATGTAAGGGTAACTCATCTTCATCCCCATTATTTTATAAAATGTAAGGGTAACTCATCTTCATACCCTTTATTTTATAACATGTAAAGGTAACTCATCTTCATCCCCTTTATTTTATAACATGTAAGGGTAACTCATCTTCATCCCTTTTATTTATAACATGTAAAGGTAACTCATCTTCATCCCCTTTATTTTATAACATGTAATGGTAACTCATCGTCATCCCCTTTATTTTATAACATGTACGGATAACTCATCTTCATCCCTTTTATTTATAACATGTAAAGATAACTCATCTTCATCCCCTTTATTTTATAACATGTAGAGATAACTCATCTTCATCCCCTTTATTTTATAACATGTTATGGTAACTCATCGTCATCCCCTTTATTTTATAACATGTACGGATAACTCATCTTCATCCATTTTATTTATAACATGTAAAGATAAGTCATCTTCATCCCCTTTATTTTATAACATGTAAAGATAACTCATCTTCATCCACTTTATTTTATAACATGTAGAGATAACTCATCTTCATCCCCTTTATTTTATAAAATGTAATGGTAACTCATCGTCATCCCCTTTATTTTATAACATGTAATGGTAACTCATCGTCATCCCCTTTATTTTATAACATGTAAAGTTAACTCATCATTTAATTCTTTACTTTATACAATGAAATGACAGCTCATCTGTGTCCCCCCTTATTTCATACAATGAAACGCTAATTCATTCTTTAATTCTTTTTTTTATGCAATGAAAAACTCACTCATCTTTGTCCTCTTTATTTTTTACATTGAAAAGCTTACTCTTGTTTGTCCCCGTTATTTTATACAACGAAAAGCTAACTCTTCTTCATCTCCATTATTTTACACAATGAAACGCTCACCCGTATTTATTCTCTTTATTTTACACATTGAAAAGCTCACTCACCATTGTCCCCATTATTTTATACACTGAAAAGCTCACTCACGTTGTTCTCTTTTTTATACATTGAAAAGCTCACTCATCTACATCTGCATTATTTTATACATTGAAATGCTCACTCACCTTCATTTTCATTATTTTATACATTGAAAAACTCACTCATTTTTGTCCTCTTTATTTTATACCACGAAAAGCTCACTCGTCTTTGTCCCCGCTTTTATACCACGAAAAGCTAACTCGTCTTTGTCCCCGTTATTTTATACACTGAAAAGCTCACTCACGTTGTTCTCTTTATTTTATACATTGAAAAGCTCACTCACCTTCATCTCCATTATTTGTTCCCTTTATTTTATACATCGACACCCTCACTCATCTTTGTCCTTTTTTTATACATCGACACCCTCACTCATCTTTGTCCTCTTTTTTATACATCGACACCCTCGCTCATCTTTGTCCTCTTTTTTTTTTATACATCGACACCCTCACTCATCTTTGTCCTCTTTATTTTATACAGTGAAAAGCTCACTTATCTTTGTCCTCATTTTATTTTACATTGATAATCTCACACATCTTTGTCCTCACTTTTTATACATTGATAATCTCACACATCATTGTCCTCATTTTTTTATACATTGATAATCTCACACATCTTTGTCCTCATTTTTAATACATTGATAATCTCACACATCTTTGTTCCATTTATTTTATACATTGATAATCTCACACATCTTTGTCCTCATTTTTTTAATACATTGTAAAGCTCGCTAAGCTTCCTCCTCCTCCTTATTTGATTTAATGAAAACTCTCCCTTCTTCGTCCTCTTTATTTTAGCAAAAAAAATGATAAAAACAAGTAAAGTCATGTATTTCGATCGATTGATCAATGACGAAAACGGATGAGAATGTTAATGGAAGAAATTGATTAAAATATTTGAATGTTTTGGTGAATATAAAAGAAAGCAGATTTTTAAATTATTACAAAAAACATAGATTAATACGGGGGGGAAATCCCGTATTACCATATTATCAACGGTCTCTTTCTTCCATTTTTATTATAATAGGAAAGACAAAAATACGATCGCACAATGTTAGGTTACTTGCAAACCATTACAGTTATGAAATGAACATAACATATTTAAATGTAATTGTTTTCCACTTATGAAATATGCAAAATAATAACTTGTATAGGCGCAATTTGAATTTCATTAACATTAAAATCATATTCATTGCAGCAACTACTTTCTCGAGAACGACTGTTTGTAAGGTAATTAACTTTGAATAAATTTGCATTCTGCAGAAACAAAGAATTTTGTCTACCTTAGTTGTTAATAGAATAAAGATCAAAACATGTTATTGCTACTCAAATTCTCAAATTATTATATAAAACCATCCAATCAGGAACTTAAAAACAAAACAAAAGTCTGTATCGCAAGACCAATATCAGCATATATATATATATATATATATATATATATATATATATATATATATATATATATATATATATATATATATTCAGGTTTAATATACTCCGTTTAATCCTTCTGTCCTTAGCTATTTTTGTTTCGTTCGTGTTGGATTCCTATCATTTCTATTTTGTTCCTTCCGTTTATGTATGCGTTATCTCCTCTCTATTCAGCTGAGCTGTCGTCATTCATCTTTTTGTTTAATTATGTTCCATATCCAATGCATATATTCATTAGGCGTCAATACAATTGGATTACCTTGGATACAAATATAAGCCTCTGACGTATCTTGCTGAAATTATCCGGAACAAAATTCCGATTCATACTGTAACCCTGAAGAAAAAAAAAAACAGCAATCTATTCATACCACGTGTGATATGTTATCAGCCTCCAAATTATGTTTAGCATTTAACAGAAGAAAGAATGATGGTTGATGACTTCTGCAGGTTAATCCATGTGTTAATCCATGACAAGTTTCTGGAACCAGATTTCCACATGATGCACTTTCTCGGTTCATGAAGTTCATGATGGCGCTAGCGAACATAAATATTATTTAAAAAATAATAACGAATTGCAAGATATAAAAAACGTATATATTAGCTATTATTTTCAAATATTGTCAAACAGAGGCCGGCAACATTCCTATCTGGCGTTTTGCACTAATAACGTCTAGTTGTCTGCGTCACATGCCACGATTTATACCATCATCTATGCTTGTAATAAAGGCTCAGGAAAACGTTTGAATTAATGTATTTGACCATTGCTTTTTAATGTCAATATCATTACAAGATTTCTCCAAGCCGATCCAACATAATATGTTTCTTTTATTTATCTCCTGAGGTGCGTTATTGTTATTACTATTTGTGTTTAGAAGATTTCAATATTATCTATTTACATCATACATAGTTGCGAGCTGTACGTGCAGTTGCAATCGATTCACTACCGCCGTTCGTGCAGTTTGCGAGTTGTACGTGCAGTGTGTAATCGATTCACTACTGCCGTCCATGCAGTTTGAAATTTTTAAATTTCAAGACTTAATAAATCTTTAATATATGAAGCTCATGTCTTAAACAAGCCAGACAAGATCACTTCGATTTACCAAAAATGATTAGGCCGTTTAACTTTTAATTTAGATAACGACCATATTAATCATTTTATGCTAAAAGATCTAACGTGTTTCGTATAATGTCATGTATCAACATTCAGGTAAAATATTATAACATTTTTGTGATTCTCTGCAACTTGTCCAAATGCGATCCTCTGTAACTTGTCCAATCAAAAGAACTCCAAAGGAATTTTAATTATGTACATGTGCAGAGTTGAATTAAGGTGTCCCCCCCAACAATACCTCAATAACAATACAAAACATTAGAAAGTACTGGCCATGTTATATGTTTGGAGACGAATAAGGTCATACGTGGATAACGCATCTCGATGCTCTACGAAAATTAGTTTTCTCGTATAAATATATATTTTTTTCCAATGTAGAACTTAAAAGTAGGATGTCTGGTGTAACATCCCATATCAGAGGAAACAAATTTCCAATTTCGTGGGTTTTCAACGACTAATACTTTAGTCGTTATTGGTACACCTTTAGTAGCTATTTGTACATATTTAGTTGTTATTGGTACACCTTCACCTTTACCTGAAAAATACTTGGTATATTATATTTATAGCCATATAAATCTGCGTCACTACAACACTGTTGCTTTTCCTCCTACTACTACGACTACTGTTGCTACTAGTACTACTACTACCGCTACAACTTAATTTACTTTTTCATTCTTTTACTAATATTAATGTCTGTTTCTGATGATGCTCATTCAAAGTGAGTTTGATGCCATTAACATTAGACTAAAATTACTTATAATATTTATATTACTGCCGTTTGTACTACTACTACTACTACTAAAATTATGGTTGCATTATTGTTATTGTTTCAGTACGACTGTCTTTCCATCCACACCTATTCCGATTTTATATACTTCAGCGCTGCTGTTCTTGTCTTAAAGGCATTTAAATGTGTTGAACTCGATGTCAAATTTGAATAGCGGAGAAGCAATTTGAAAAATTTGGATATGTTTATATGTTTTTTCAGCGCTTTATAACATTCATGTCCCTAAACGAAAAGGAAAAAAACATTTAAGCGATCTGAAATTATTTATTCTATATTTATCACAAATGAATAGTTATATTAAATACTATATCAACAACAATAACATCATTATTACTAACTATAATAATAATATTAATAATAATAATAATAATAATAATAATAATAATAGTAATAATAATAATAATATTAATATTAATATTAATATTAATATTAATATTAATAATAATAATAATAATAATAATAATAATAATAATAATAATAATAATAATAATAATAATAATAATAATAACTGTTCTATCTGCTACTAATGTTATTCATTAATCAGGGAAATGAGATAGATTAATTAATATTTCGCCATATGTCAGTTAAAAGATAACACGTGCCGATACTTATGGATCACGTACCAATAATATTCACCGGAAAAGGTGTCAGTGTCACGTGATTTACATGCACACTGACATATAGATATATATTTGGACCTAATACACTTTATCTGATAGACTGCCACTATATATCGTATTAAAATTTAATTATTCAAAAATATTTCAACCAATTGCATAACATTTTTAGTATGCAACAAAGAATTAACCATAATTCATATGGGACAAGGACCAGCAAACAATAATGAAACTGTATATAATGTTTTATACTAATAACTAAGGATGCTGTTATCTCTGCTCTGGCGATAGGTCAGAGGAGAATAATTGAGAGAGCATAGGTTAGATAGACTGAGAAAAATCATCGGAACCAAGTCTTATGAAATTGGTAACGACACTTTATATTTCTTCGTTACAGATTAAATTGAGTACATCGAAAACAGTTCCAAAAATAAAAAAAGATTTACAGTCATTGAGTTGATTTGTAAAGAGCTTTAATAAAACGAATACCATTCATTGACATCGATTTCACGTGATGATATTTATGAGATATCATATAATTGATGTACTTTGAGTTCTAAGGCACCCGTTGTGGTTGGAAATGAATAGACGCCACCCACGAAATATGTGTGGTTAGGATTTTTAACGTAGCTTTAACTATTTTCCAGTCATATCGCTACGATGTTTGCAGTGAGGCAGTTTATAGTGATGTCTAGCATTGGGGCATCATGCCGCAGACATGTAGCATGATGTCCCACCGAGTCACATTATCCTGACACCAGGCCGACCAGTCCTAACACTAATCTATTAATGCTGAGTGCCAAGCGAGGCAGCTGTTTGGTACCATCTGTGTAAGTCTTTGGTATGACTCGACTGGGAATCGAACCCACGACCTCCTGCTTCCGCGGTGGACGCTCTAACTACTAGGCCACCGGAGCGGTCTCACGCTCGAAATACGAAACAATGATATAATAAGGCAAAGTTTAATAGCGGAAAGAGACATAGAATAACATTCCTTAAATATTCGTGTGAAAATGAAAACCACGTCATATTGAAAATATAATTGAGTCTTTTTTCAGTTATTTTAGTATTCTCCAACTTCGCCTCACTTTTCTTTTTTAACTTTATACATGGTTTGTTTGAATAAAATCTATTGCATTAAATATTTTCTAAAAATTAGTTTTGATTCGAAATATCAGAAATATAATTCATTTATGACTTTCGATTGTATAGTCTCGTTTTGAATGTCAAAATTAAATGGAGCGAATCTTGAACGGTATACATGAATATCCAAACATAAAAGAAAGGTTAGCAATACTTTCAAATATTCAGCATCTGAGATAAAGAACATTGAAATCCAATCCTAATAAACCCAAACTAAACCTATTTAGACAGAACGTTGAAGCCTTGGTTTTTCTTATGCATAATGTAAAAGCCAAAGTTTAACAAATATACTCCCATTAACATATAAATCAATAAATTAACAACAAAATGATGGCACACACATTCGTTTGGCCTGGTCCGTTAACATATCTCTTGAAATAAAGGCATGTGTTAGTCTCTCTCTCTCTCTCTCTCTCTCTCTCTCTCTCTCTCTCTCTCTCTCTCTCTCTCTCTCTCTCTGTCTGTCTCTGTCTCTCTCTCTCTCTCTCTCTCTCTCTCTCTCTCTCTCTCTCTCTCTCTCTCTCTCTCTCTCTCTCTCTCTCTCTCTCGTACTGTGTTGGTTTACCTGTCTTCCTTAATGTTACCTATGCTGGTCATAAACCAGATGTCAGTCGACCGTCGTCCGCAATCATACCTTTTTATTGCTACTCCTTCTAAAGTACACGAAGGATTGCCATGACGCGTGAGGTAGCGGGTTCAAACCCCGGCCGAGTCATACCAAAGACTTATAAAAATGGTGCTAGGAGCTGCCTCGGTTGGCATTAGAAGGTTAATGTTAGGGCTGACAGGGATAGTGTCAGGATAATGTGACTGAATGTGACATGATGCTTCATGTTGCGGCATGATGCTCCACTGCTAAACATCACTATAAACTGCAACACTGCAAACGCCGTAGTGATGTGACATAAAAATTGTTGAAGATACGTTAAAAATCTAAAAAGCACACAAACACACAACTTGTCTCTCCAAGAGTGATAGACATACAGAACCCCAAATATTTCCTCCACATCACAAAAAAAATTACGATATCTTTGCACAGAACATGATTAGTCAATAATTACTAGGACAATAATTAATTAGACAATAATTTCATAACTGTACATGCTACAGTCTAATCAATACGCATATTACACAAATTATTTCTCAATGTTTGCATATAATACAATGATGAACTAATAATAACAACATTAATTAATATTACTACTACTACTACTACTACTACTACTACTACTACTACTACTACTACTACTACTAATAATAATAATAAGAAGAAGAAGAAGAAAAATAAAAAGAATAATAATAATAATAATAATAATAATAATAAAAGTAATAATACTAATAATAATAGCAATACTATAATAATAATAATATCAATAATAATAGCAAATAAAAATAATAATAGCAATAATAGTAATAATAATAATAATAGAAATAATAATAATAATAATAATAATAGAAATACTACTACTACAACTAATAATAATAGCAATAATAATAATAATAATAATAATAATAATAATAATAATTTTAAAATAATAATGATGATACTACTACTACTACTACTACTACTATTGCTACTACTACTACTACTACTACTACTACTACTACTACTACTACTACTACTACTACTACTAATAATAATAATAATAATAATAATAATAATAATAATAATAATAATAATTTGCTACTTCATTTCAGGTCCCAATTCAGCACAGAGAAGACGAGGTCGACAAACATACAGCCGATACCAAACTTTGGAGCTAGAAAAGGAATTCCAATTTAATCACTACCTAACACGAAAGAGGAGGATTGAAGTTGCTCATTCATTGTGTCTAACGGAAAGACAGATAAAAATTTGGTTTCAAAATCGTCGGATGAAACTGAAGAAAGAAAAGCAGGCAATTAAAGAATTAAATGAAACTGTGAAATCCACGGCAAACAAAGCTAATGAAGAAAAAATAGATGCAAGCGAAAGTGACGATTCCTCGCATTAGTTTCGGCTTTTATACGAGATAGATAAATACCTGAAATATAGATATTTATATTACCCATACGACGAGAATAGAGATGTATCCAGTTTTACAGCATCATTAAAGAAGACTACGAAATAAATATTTGCTGATAGTGTTAGACACGGGAAGGAACTGATAAGATTGCTATGAAACCAAGGTTATTGTGTGACGTATCAATAGGAATTCTGAAAACTGGACTGGTTTACGGCTTGATCAAGTTGACAAAAACAGAACGTAGGTTAATACACATAACCAGTCGAGTTGTGTGTTACAATGAAGCTGCAGGGTAAAGTTTTATGCTATTGGAATAACCTCAGTTTTAAGCTTGCATTCTTGCCACATGGTTATTCCTTACATTTTTATATATACCCAATACGAGAATTTATGAAACTCCAAGAACGTAAACTATTCTTACATTGTTTGTCTGGAGCTTGGACTATTCGCAAGTAATTGTAGTTCTGTATTGTGTTCTTGTACGTAAACTGCCGTATCAACTCAGGACAAATCAGTAAACCTTCATTGGTTAATGGTTGTTCTGGACGCTCGGAATTATGGGTAAATACAAAACCGTTACAGGTTAAAGATCACTCAAAGAGCTCGGAATAATGGGTAACTTTCTAAAAATTGTATGTCATATCCGGTATTATGTCCCCACTCTTAATCTACAATTTCGCTTAACACATAAACATTGATCTCAAGAAACATTCAAACTATTTATGTTCACATTTTGTGTAAAACATACATTTTCTGTCTTCTGTCCAAAACTTGCAGTAACGGACCGAGCTATTTTGTTAAAATGTTGCAATACGAACGAAATTAAAGGTTGGAGGTTAATTTAAATGAGGGTTAGACATTTTTACTGTATAATGTTTATTACCCCTCGGGCTAGGGCGACGTTCTCATTCTGACGTTTAATGTCCCAGTAAAGCCATTCATGATGCTATTTTGTGCATCTGTACATTTATCAGTTTTATCCCGCTTAGCACATGTTTTACATCTTTTTCTTAGTAATTTTCCCGTGCTTTATCAAAATCTGAGTTTGTATCATAATTGACATCAAAAGGCTTTTAAAATATCAATTTTGTTTACAGCCGATATTACAGTACTTACACGGGAAATAGTCATGAAGTTTCTCAAGGGACGAAGTCTTCTTTCAGATCAGAACTAACTTTGTTCACTTTTGAAAAGGGACTAATGGGTTGGATGCCGTGTTAAGATGGCAACATTTTTCAGACAAAACGCATGAATCTTTTTGTCACATGTTACAATTTATTACGAAGAATTCCGAGAAGAAAACCGCATAAAACGCACCCACCTGCGATTAGCGTAGCCCAAGTTATGTCGTCACACACTGCGAATAGTGTAATCTAACATCTGCCACAGCACAAGGGTATACACTGTTGTATAGTGTACCGAAAATCGTCTAAACAGCCGGAACTGTTTGCAACGCTGTCCGAATATTATTGAAAGGGTATGTAGTCACTGGAAACCAATGTATAGTTGCAACGGCATAATTGCAAATGCATGGGCACAGCTAAATGTTGTAACAATAATATCAATTCTGTTGGAATGATATTTGAATACGGTCGAAACGGTACGAATAGTTTTCATCATTTTGGTGCACCATAACTTTTGGTTCAAATGATAAACTAATAAAGAGCATTGCCTTGGCGCATTATGTGGGGGGAAATTTTGCCTCCAACCTGTTCGCAGCTTAGTGCGTGTTAAAGTATTTGTTTACGGTAATAACAGCATGAACGATGGATATAATACAAATTAAACGGGTACAGGTGTAGATATATTTGTTTTATTTGTCACATGAGTAGTGATTATAGAAAGGATACATTTTCCTTACATGGCTTCTTAGTAAAAGTCAGTCCAATGTGATCGAAAGGAAAATGTTTTCTATTGTTACCAAAATACTGATAAAATTTAAAAACAACTATTTATGTTACCATCACAACTACTGTGCTATTGAAATATGTGTCGACATTGCTTAAGCAATTATACAATAACGTTGTTAACTGAAATTTTATTAATTTTAGCGAATCCTTCACAGGCATGTCTTGCTTCATGTGACTGACTTTTACTTAGAAATTGCATATATTTTGACTGTCAATATTTGATGTTTTTGTGTGTTTGGTGAACTACAAATGCCATATTACGTCATCATTTTATGTTGTGTCGTACATGAGTGATGTCTATCTGTTGACCTAGATAAATGAAACGAAACGAGAAACTGTGCTTTTTCATATTGTAAAATTAGCAATTTAGTGTATATTGTTAAAAACTTCGATATGTCTTGGAAACTGTTTGAATTAATTAAATTGTCGACGACCTAGTCAGAGACTCTCTGAACAAGTCCCAGATATTGAATTGTACTGAATAATCGTTATGGAACAATTTTACTGAATAAAATTTATGTAAAAATATACAGTCTTGTTTATGCATCACCAGAGTCACTTGATGTAAAAATTTGTTTTAAAGATATATCTATATCTGTCTGTCTATCTCTCTCAGCGTACATTTTGACAATAATGTTTAGATTTGTGTTTATTATGTCTGCAAAAAGTTGTTGACTGCATGTAACCATCCACACAAAACTTGAACAATATCAAAACAATTTAGCAAATTAGATCTTACTTTTAAAATGCTATATTTCAGAAGGAAACTAGAAGCGTTAAAATTCGATGGCATCTTTTCCTCACATTTGCTTGATGTTAAAACAATTCATGCAGTTTTCTGAGTTTATCTCTCTACATACTATATATTTATTTATATCGCTAACTCAAAAACCGCGAACATCAAACATCCAGATTTGCCATCGTATAATGAGCATGTAGATCTGGTTCTACGGTATTATCTTGAAATAAATAAATTAATAGTACACGGATCAATGTAGTCCTTGTCAGTATATATATATATATATATATATATATATATATATATATATATATATATATATATATATATATATATATATATATATATATATATATATATATATATATATATATATATATATATGTGTGTGTGTGTGTGTGTGTGTGTGTGTGTGTGTGTGTGTTTTCAGCATGTTGTTATGTTTTCCAATTTCATTGCTTTTGTCATTTGTTGTTCTGTAGTGTAGTCATATCATTATTGATGGTGTAAAACGGTGAGAGTTTCGAAAGATTAGACGCTATAGAAAGTCCTTATTATTATTATTATTATTATTACTATTATTATTATTATTGATGATGATGATGGTGATGATGATATATAACCGTATCCCTTCATCTATATACTAAAAATATCTATACATATTGACACCACTTTGAATGAGAAAATACACATATTTTCACACACTTGGCAATTTAACAATGATAAATACTGCCGAACAAAAAGAACAATAAAGTATTGCTTATATGCCAGAAGTTTAACATAATAAATTTCTGCAATTAGAAACGATAATATACCTGACTTTTTTCTGAATTCAAAGATTGAGTAAATCAGAAATTTATTCTAAAACACATCTTTGGTTAATAAAGAGATAATAAAATGACATGGACCGAGATCTGTGTATTTTTAAAAAAGAGCGACTATCAAATCAAATGGAATATTGTGACCCTTTTTCAAAACCCATTTATCTTGCAAATGGATTGAAAAGGAAGCAGACTCGAGGTTGAAACAAAAGTTAAAAGACCGCTTTATCGGGAATAGGGGTGGCGGTCAGAAATTCAACAACTTGATTTAGAAACGTTTTTTGGCCAAGGTATTTGTATATTCTTGCCAAAAAAAGAAAAACTAAGCAAAACTGGACATTACCGTTCAGCCGACCGCTCCGGTGGTCTCAGTGATTAAACCATCTGCATCGGATGCGGGACGTCGCGGGTTTGCAGCCCAGTCGAGTCATATCAAAGATTATAAAAATTGTATTAGTAGCTGCCTCGCTTGGCGCTCACTAAAAGGGGTTAGTGTTAGGACTGGACGGCCTGGTGTCAGGATAATGTGTTCAGGTAGGACATGATTCTTTATATCTACGGCGTGTATCACTATAAACTACCACACTGCAGAAACACACACACACACCATTCAGCCACGTAGGTCCTTTGGTTCAGGTGAGACTGATTTTATTCCGGATGGATTAATTTGTATTTTAAAGAAAACAAACAAACTAACACCCTTTGATTCAGGAACAAGTTTTCGGATGCTAAAGATACAATGATCCAAAGAATGAATTAAGGTTTTATCAGATATTGCAAGCCTTTACATTAACATCGAGAATGATCATAGTCTGATTCATGGTAGAAAAAATGATGCTTGATTATCCAGTTCCGAATCTAAAGGATGGGGACATTGTAAAATTGGAAGACAAAGAAGTTTAAAATACATAAATGTACGAAATGGAACAACTATTTTTAAAAAATAGAAAACTATCTCCAAAGATCTGGTAATATGAACTTTACATCTATCGCTTATGTATGTAGCTGAATGGGAGAAGAAACTATTTGCCAAGGTCAGGCACAAAAACATTTTTTCTTTGAAGTATTTTTTCATTTGCAAGGAAAACTAAGTGACTGTAATTTTGAAGAAAAAACACCATTCATCAAGTAAATTTAAATTTAACAACTAGTATGAAAGATGCACTCAACATAAGGGAAATAACTTCGTAATGGTCAATAACTTTGCCAATTTCTTTATAATTTAAGGAATCTTAAAACAATCAATTATTTCGTAGATATTGTTTTCATCTCAGGCATATACCAAGATGCATTAATAAAGACTAAATCCTGAGGTTCCCCCAGACTTGAAACAACAAATTAATGCTTTCATGAAATTTGTTCATCGATTTTACAACTCAGGACCCCGAGAAAAGTAGGAAACAAAATATCAGTTTAATAAGGATGATGATGTTATTAGGAAAGGTAAATATTTTAAGCAAAATACAGGAAGTAATCCATTTCATTCCTCGCTTGAATAAACGTCCAGCCTCTCCATAAAATTATGTTAAGCTAGATTTAAGTGATTTGCAACAAAATATTCCCTTATATTTTGGAACACGTCCTATGCATACAACCAATAAAATGTACCAATAAATATGGGATAGTTTGGTGAGCACCACATTACCGAGTATCCTGGTTGTTTTAAATGTGAATGTAATATCTGTAAGCTGTGTGATAATCTAACACACATAAAAAACATGCAACGTGACCCTTATAAACCACTTGTTATAATCATGGGCAATATTTAATGCCATTTTGTAACATGTAACACATCTAATAATAATAACAATGAGGACTTTGTATAGCGTTTATCTTAATAAACTCTAAGCGCTTTACAACATATATAATTATAAGACTACAAATCACACAACAAACACCATGAAACTAGAAAACATAACAAATGCTGAAAATATTTAAGGTAGGAAATATTATTAGGTCTCGAATTTTGTTCTTGCAGTCTTAAATGTGACTTTTAAGAGCATTTATGAAAGGGATCACTGGGTATTTGTGTCTAATTTCAATGGGCAATTCGTTTCAAGTTGCTGGACCTTGTTTTGCAAAAGAACGTTGTCCATATGACTTTGTTTTCATAGTAATGTATTTTTCATTCAAGTATTTATCTTCTTTGCGCCATATTTCAACCATTTATTATTACTACTCTGGAAGCTTTTCTAGATGTCAACAACTATTATGTTACGGTACTGATTATAAAAAATCTTTCTATTCTTCCCTTTCTTTTAGTTTCAAATCTGACTCAAGCCTACACTTGCTTGTAACTGGAATGATTTCAATGTCAAGTGGCAATTAGTGAATTCTCTTTTATCTTTTCTTTATAACTAATGGTTGAAACTAATTCGTTAGCACATCAAAACCCAGATGTCAGTTATTAATTTTCTTGCTAGATATAAGCGTTCCAACCTATAGAAAACAACTGGAAAATATGAACGATTGTTTGAGAGGATGGATACTGCACGACCATGTTGAGATCTGTAATCCATCCGACCAAACGAGTTTATATTTTACCACACCAATGCAGTGACCCTTTGATTATATGCTCATTTTCGTATCCTAAGTAAGACTTAACATTAAAAAACATTACACCACAAGCAGCAAAGTAACTGAATTTATGATGTAGATTCATCAATACACAAAAATAATACTCCGCCCATAAAAAATTGAATTTAATCGCGAGCTCGACATCACTTTCAAAACAAATTGTCGTTTTGGTTTACTTAAAATTGAAACTTAGAGTAATATTGTGAATGATGTTGCAACAACTTTTCCGTTTAGTCTATAATAGATAGGTATTTGCATTCTTTGTTAATTCTACTAAATTTTGTGATTATGGGTTGGATATATCTTTATCAATTCCACATGACTTTAGTCTTGACTCATGTGTGTTTCTGTTCTGTCATTGAATGTTTGGAATCATAATGTGGGGGAAAATATGGACTCTTTCTTCTGTAATTATCAAACTACGCTATGGAATATAATCAATATTTCATTTTGACTGATGTAAATCGGATATTAATGCACTTGGAATATAGTCAGAGGTACAATACACTTTAGAAATCAAGCTTTATAACCCATTACATAGCTCATGTAATTCAGATTTGCAGAACTAAGTATATTTTAGTAAATCTAAGATGTTTAAATATTAGCATATTTTTTGCCTTTCTATTACCAGCTAAAGAAGACATGTTTACGCTGGTCACTTGCATGCTCCCCTGGCTATGTTATGACTTGTATTATGTATGGCGTATATCGCAAGCCTAAATCCGAAACATTATCACAAAGTTAACGCTTAGCATTCTGTTGCATTTTCCCCTACGAATTTAATAATTTTTACTTATATCGTTGTACTTATCATATAGATATACAATATCCCTTGCCCTCAGTATCATTCGATGCTATTTATTTATACACCAAGAGAGTACTGCTCGCAGTCTAAACCAATTCATTTACAAATACTAACGAACATTTTTACCTAAATAACTGTTTAAATGATCAAAATGGTATTTTTCATATTGCAGCTCTCACGTTTATTGTGGACAGTGTAAATACCATGTCTGTCATTTCTTTGTTTGAAAGTTTCATTTGTGACTCAGTAAACTCATCCACATCATTTACTTTATCATCTCCACTTTATCATCTCCACTTTATCATCTCCACTTTATCATCTCCACTTTCAAACAGATGAAACAGCTTCCTTCTTTCATACACAAACGAAACTAATAAAGTAAGCCTAGCTTCTACTTGAGTGTACATGGTTTGCTTACAAAGTAGTTCCTACAACACTATACTATATTTATACTAACGTGTCGTGCACGTGAGTGCAATATCAAGGCGTTCAGTTTTGTGGAATGCCTAACGATTTGGACACTGTAAAGATAACGGCGAAATAAAAGGGGTATCGAATTCTTTAAGTTAACAAGGTCGGATGATCTAAATGCATAATCACAGCAGATTAAAATCTATGAAGCATGCAATTTAAATGAAATAGTCACATTGGATAAGTTTGATCATAATGAGATAATCTAATGATAAGATCAATATTAACGTAACCGAACCAAACCCGTAGCGACCGTTTTATTCTTCCGCAAAGTGTTGAGCAAATATATTCTTTCTTCCCCATGAGTCTGTTGGCTTGTTTACCTCTACCAACATATTTGTATTTTGCAAGAATGCTTCAAATCACAATTGAATAATATATATATATATATATATATATATATATATATATATATATATATATATATATATATATATATATATATATATATATATATATATATATATATATCTGAATGAGCTATTTGATAGCTGTTTCGAATACAACATTTAGTTCAACCTTCTGCTGAATTGGAATGATCGAAGCTCCTTTCTCCTGCCATAAAGCAGCTCCAGATCCAATTTTTAACTTCGCGAAGCACTGCCACGGATTAAACCTGATCCTTAACTACGATATAAAGTCTCAAAAAGGAATGATTTAAGATGATCTGCGTGACATCACACATGAATGGATACTATCATATCAATCTCGCATTTCCTTCCAAAATTATAAAGTCTATATTCAACGATAAAGATATTGGACAAGATGGGTTCCCGCGTAACGTTCCTTTGTATATTCACAGGATCAATTGATAGCTTTATGAAACCGAGACCAGGAATAGTTGGATTCAAAATCCTTCATTACATTAAAGGTATGGTGTATATTCGCAATATTGTCACGAATATTCGCAGTATAGCTGAATATATTCGCAAAAGTACTGCGAATAGTCGCATAAGCTTTTAACTCAGATTTGCAATGATGTTTGAGTTCGTAAAAGATGTGCAAATAATCACAAATGCTTTGAAAACCCTCCTCATTTTTTAAAATTCTATTTCCTTGCCTCGTTGTGGCACAAGTGAGCTTCGATAAAAGTCCTTCTTATCGTGGACCTTGTTTGGGTTTATATCAACCAGTAAACAAGATTTGTGTCAGACACGGACTTAATCATTTCCAGTAATTCCAAAAGCAATTTAAAATGATAGGCACAAATAATCATAACTTACATTTAGCACTATTTAAGGGGCAAAAATTCAAAACAAAAAAGGTCTTTTTGTAGGGTTTAACGCCATTTTTCAGCACATGATAGGCTACACATGGCGGCCAGTATTATTGGTGCAGGAACAACCTGGAAAACCCCCGGAAAGAACCAGCGACCCAAGGGAAGCTACTGGCAAGCTTTCCCACATACCCCCATTGCCCGAATCTGAGACTCGAACCCACGCAGACAGAGGTGAAATGGCAGTGAACCGTAATAGAGAGCGATTTAGACCACTCGGTCACGCGGGAAATAAAGAAGTTAATGTATGTATGTATGTATGTATGTATGTATGTATGTATGTATGTATGTATGTATGTATGTATGTATGTATGTATGTGTGTGTGTGTGTGTGTGTGTGTGTGTGTGTGTGTGTGTGTGTGTGTGTGTGTGTGTGTGTGTGTGTGTGTGTGTGTGTGTGTGTGTGTGTGTGTGTGTGTGTGTCTATTTGAGTGTACGTGTGTACATTTGCCTGTGAGTACATTGCCATCACATAACGTGTTTTTCTCTATGACTGACAATGTCATATAAGCAACATTGTGGTCCTAATTGTCCATGTTTCTCGCAAAGTCGTCACGAGAGTTACAAATCCATTGGTGTTTTTGAATAATTGAGCGTTGACGGCATATGTCCAATGCGACCATCCGTGTAATGAGACTATTTGTATGAGACAGCTGTGACTTTGTAAAAGCAACAGTGAAAGTAAACACCCGCTAAGCCTGCGATTTTGGGTGTCACACTACTGCTCTCTTATGACTTTATAAGTAATGAAACAAAGAAAGACATAAAGATAAAATAGACTGGAAGATAGGAAGGAAAGAAAATGAAGAATATAATATGAACAAAAATTGATAAAGGACCGAAAAAATAGGGAAGGAATAAATTTAAAAAGGCGAATTGAAGATTACAAAAAGCAATTTTTTTCCGAAGAAGCCATGCCTTACTAAACTCTGTCATTTTTTAGACTATTTCCATCAAAAAAAGAATAAGACTAGAGTATAATGTAAGTCGGTCTGTCATTAACATCCTTGTGCTCCGGTAGATAGTTATAAATTAAATAACGATATTTGGTTTATACGCGGAACAATTGTTCTCTTCTTCTCTACCTCAACAACCTCGCTAATACGTTTGCTTATTACAAAAAAAGTCAACCCATTATTTTGATAACACTATGAAGAAATAGTATGTCATATTGTCATTTATCTGCCATATGAAGGTGGTTTCCTTCAGGAAATAAATTGTCCTATTCAAAAAATAATTTTTTTTGTCAAGTGTTTGTTGTTCGTCCTTCGATTCGACGAGGACCTCTCTAGTTATCTGAGGGTTTGAGGGACTGGTTCGGGTTTGTGTGTGCACAGGTGGTTGATGAGGCCAACCTTTGCTCGAAATGTTCGTTTGCATAAGGGGCAGGATATGAGTGGGACCTCTCCTAGCAGGGTTGATATCACGTGAGCTTTTGGCTTGCGCCTTCAGCTCTGTAGCTGTTATCATGCTAGATTCGCACAACTTGGAACATTGGTGCACAGAGGAACGCCAAGTGACTCGACCGCTAGCTGTTTTTCACCCAGGAATCAGGGGTTATGTTGGATGCAAATTTTGCAAGTATCACGAGATAGTGTTTTCATGTTAAGCAGAGAAAAAATAGTGAACAATTGTTGTTGTCTTTTGGCTACTTTGCATCATTTCGATTCGTGCGCGTGAAACGACCGCACCGTCTAATGAGAACTACCAGGTCCCAAAGACGCAATGGGCGATTTGAAACTTCTACTTGGTCATTAAAAGTCCCAGTGCCATTTTGTGGTCGTATCGGGTGCAGACAGGGCACCAGGTCATGATTTTCCCTAAGCTCAGTCCAGTGTTATTTGCACAGGAAAATCTTGAGAATTTCATCCAAATGCGCAACCTTTTGGTCACTTATTATAGAACATAACACTCAATATGACTTAAACATATAAGATAAATCCATTAAACACTTTGTTTTCGTTCTTATATGTGAAAGCTACTATATGTTCTTTACCGTTTACTACCTGGATAGTTTTGGCTTTCACGTGGTCATCAGTGTCGTGTCATAATGTATAATCACTCACACTGGACCACACATGATAGCCCTTGCAACTAGGTACAGGTAAAGATATAAGGAAGCACGTATTACAGTATAGTAACATGGTGAAACTATTAAGATTCTAAGTAAGGTCTTTAAACGGCCCTGTCCCAGTTCATCAACAGGTAAATATGGAGAACGGCGCTGATCAGTTTCGTAACTCGCTTATTTGCAAATGGTAGATAACAGTATCAATAATGTGAACGTTACCTGTTCTTGGTATCATTCAATTAACACCAGGCAGCTGTTCTTATGTTCCGTTGAAGTCCTAATGAAACTCTTTGCTATTGTTCTCAGATTTAACTCAAAGACTTTCTGATTAGTGTTACTCATCTAGAAAATAAAGTATCATTGAATAGAAAATAACACGTCTATTGTGTTCAGCGTCTTGCTATTTAAGTATGTAAACGTTGTGATTGGACGGTTTCATAAGGTCACTTGCACTAGATTTTCAGTCATTTCATCGATATACATGTACTACAATTTTACCTGTCAAAAGTACTCATCGATATACATGTGCTACATTTTTACCTGTCAAAAGTACAACATAATCCATGCTGATGTGCATATGTTGTGTCCAGGTTAGATTTGGGGCGTCTGAAAAAATTTATAATTAGAAAGAGCAAATAACGAATGTAATTAGTGTACCAGTTAAATAGAATATTGTTCAGACTAATTACGTATGTGTACTATTTGGCCTAATTACGCATGGGTACTATTTGGCCTAATTACGTATGTGTACTATTTGGTCTAATTACGCATAGGTTTGGCCTAATTACGTATGGGTACAATCTGGTGTGTTCTTTCATGGATTGATACAATATTTCCAAAATTATGCTTCACGCGTTTTGTGCATTTTGTTGCAAACTGGGCGATAAAATAGACATCAGATGTAATTTATCCTCACGATATTGCTATTATATGTTTTAATAGATAAATCACGTGAAGACTTGGCGTGTCAAACACATGCCTTTCATAACAAAGTCCGGATCAAGACTTGGTCCACAGCTTTAAATTAACAACCATATCCTGCAAATTGCCAAACTTTAATGAAGAATAACCGGTGTGATCTCTAAGCAAACATAGGACATATACAGTTGTAAGCACGTCCTCGCAAATTTTTGCGATTAACGGAATTTCCTTGTCATTCAACCTTATTGGCTTAGTGGTTAGCGTACAGGACTCACACTTACCGGGTATCAGTTCGAATTTTGCCAGGTTTAAGCCGGGTCTAAGACTGAGGTATATCTCTTTGCAAGGTGCATTGTCCCCTTTCGGCAATACATAGTCGTTTGTGTTAAGTTATGCCCATAAACAATTAAATAACTGATAAATCATCAGTATACTAATTTCATTTCAAAAAATGAATATTGTGTCTGATGCATGAAGTATGCATACTTCAAGGAGATGATTGTTTCTATTCATCAAACAGTGAAACACAGGCAGCATGCCAAAAACTAAAAAACAATATATAAACTTTAATATGTGTCAATGTATCTATTCGCGTACATACATGTAGGTCATAAATGTGCATCTTCTTTCGTCCTGTATCATAAGCTATCTTAACATCTATAGCATGCCCACTTTAAGAATGATCTAAACATCTATAGCATGCCCACTTTAAGAATGATCTTAACATCTATAGCATGCCCACTTTAAGAATGATCTAAACATCTATAGCATGCCCACTTTAAGAATGATCTTAACATCTATAGCATGCCCACTTTAAGAATGATCTAAACATCTATAGCATGCCCACTTTAAGAATGATCTTAACATCTATATAATGCCCACTTTGATGATGATCTAAACATCTATAGCATGCCCACTTTAAGAATGATCTTAACATCTATAGCATGCCCACTTTAAGAATGATCTTAACATTTATATAATGCCCACTTTGATGATGATCTAAACATCTATAGCATGCCCACTTTAAGAATGATCTTAACATCTATAGCATGCCCACTTTAAGAATGATCTTAACATCTAAAGAATGCCCACTTTAAGAATGATCTTAACATCTATAGCATGCCCACTTTAAGAATGATCTAAACATCTATAGCATGCCCACTTTAAGAATGATCTTAACATCTATAGCATGCCCACTTTAAGAATGATCTTAACATCTATAGCATGCCCACTTTAAGAATGATCTTAACATCTAAAGAATGCCCACTTTAAGAATGATCTAAGCATCTATAGCATGCCCACTTTAAGAATGATCTTAACATCTATAGAATGCCCACTTTAAGAATGATCTAAACATCTATAGTATGCCCACTTTAAGAATGATCTTAACATTTATAGAATGCCCACTTTAAGAATGATCTTAACATCTATAGCATGCCCACTTTAAGAATGATCTTAACATCTAAAGAATGCCCACTTTAAGAATGATCTTAACATCTATAGAATGCCCACTTTAAGAATGATCTTAACAGCTATAGCATGCCCACTTTAAGAATGATCTAAACATCTATAGCATGCCCACTTTAAGAATGATCTTAACATCTATAGCATGCCCACTTTAAGAATGATCTTAACATCTATAGCATGCCCACTTTAAGAATGATCTTAAAATCTAAAGTATGCCCACTTTAAGAATGATCTTAACATCTATAGAATGCCCACTTTAAGAATGATCTAAACATCTATATAATGCCCACTTTAAGAATGATCTTAACATCTATAGCATGCCCACTTTAAGAATGATCTTAACATCTAAAGAATGCCCACTTTAAGAATGATCTTAACATCTATAGTATGCCCACTTTAAGAATGATCTTAACATCTAAAGAATGCCCACTTTAAGAATGATCTTAACATCTATAGAATGCCCACTTTAAGAATGATCTAAACATTTATAGCATGCCCACTTTAAGAATGATCTTAACATTTATAGAATGCCCACTTTAAGAATGATCTAAACATCTATATAATGCCCACTTTAAGAATGACCTTAACATCTATAGAATGCCCATTTAAAGAATGATCTTAATATCTATAGGATGCCCACTTTAAGAATGATCTTAACATCTATAGCATGCCCACTTTAAGAATGATCTTAACATTTATATAATGCCCACTTTAAGAATGATCTTAACATCTATAGCATGCCCACTTTCAGAGAGGTCTTAACATCTATAGCATGCCCACTTTAAGAATGATCTTAACATCTATAGCATGCCCACTTTAAGAATGATCTTAACATTTATATAATGCCCACTTTAAGAATGATCTTAACATCTATAGCATGCCCACTTTCAGAGAGGTCTTAACATCTATAGCAT
Organism: Unio pictorum; assembly: GCA_030141615.1. Lineage (NCBI taxonomy): Eukaryota > Metazoa > Mollusca > Bivalvia > Unionida > Unionidae > Unio > Unio pictorum. The sequence continues at coordinate 3,362,167 of JARLTB010000159.1, read as the reverse complement.
GCCCACTTTATGAATGATCTTAACATCTATAGCATGCCCACTTTAAGAATGATTTTAATATCTATAGAATGCCCACTTTGATGATGATCTTAACATCTATAGCATGCCCACTTTAAGAATGATCTTAACATCTATAGAATGCCCACTTTAAGAATGATCTTAACATCTAAAGAATGCCCACTTTAAGAATGATCTTAACATCTATAGAATGCTCACTTTGAACATGATCCTAACATATATCACAGACCCACTTTTAAAATGATCTTTGTATCTATACACAGGCCAAGGTCAAGGATGATCATGAAGACAGATGATCATTCTTCAAGTACGTCTTCTGTGAATAGGAAATGTACAGAATACATACTTGAAGATTGATCATCTGTCTGTCTAAAGTGTGTTTACCATTTTGTAACATATATATATATATATATATATTTTTACATAACCAAGGGTTCCATAAAAGGGAAATAGCGTACGCTGAACGCCTAACTAGGTTAGCTTCCAGCGATAGTCAGGCTCACATTTTTTTAAAAACAAAATTCCATTCACTTCTCGTTCTAGTTGGACAGATCGGGTCAGCTGACACGGTACAATTTATCCAATAATGTACCGACAATGCAGTTAAATTAAGAACAGACAACCTACTTTGAATGAATTGAATATAGGAACTTAGTAAAGACTAAATCAACTCAAACATGCCAATAAAGCATGCATATGTTGATGTCAATTGCATGGCAATATTATTATTATTATTATTATTATTATTATTATTATTATTATTATTATTATTATTATCATCATCATCATCATCATCATCATCATCATCATTATTATTATTATTTTATTATTATTTTTTATTATTGATACCATTATTATTATTATTATTATTATTATTATATTATTGATACTATTATTATTACTAGTATTATCAGTTTTATTATTATTATTATCGATAAAATTATTATTACTTTTATTATTATTATTATTATTATTATTATTATTATTATTATTATTAGTAGTAGTAGTAGTAGTAGTAGTAGTAGTAGTAGTAGTAGTAGTAGTACTATTATTATTTTACTAATGTTTTTTTATTATTAGGCCAGGTCATAAATCGTCAATGACTTTTTAAAGGTGTCATGTAAATGTGTCATGTAAATCAGTTGATTTTATCATTCTGTTACACGAGAGAGTGTTGTAGCGATTATTATAATTTTGTAAATATTTATTTTCGTTTTAATTTTTAATAGGACACATAAGACGCGACCACGTGAGTTTGTTTTCAATCTCTCTCAACCTTTACATTAATGTTTAGATAATAATTGACATCAAATGTATGACGTCTTAATGTAAGAATCACGTTTTTTTTTTCGAGCTTCTCATTTTCTTGCACAAATATTAAATAAACCCACACTTACGCCGATAATTCATTTTATGCCAATATTTTTTTGGTACAAATATTGACATTCTTAAGTTATCAAACAAAACCTTTTGTCGTTTACATACACGATCACAATACATGCACTGCAAGAATAGTGTCAGAATTCAAAAAGTTAGAAATGAAATGTTGCAGATATTGATGAATTTCATACAAAGAAAATGTCTCTTTAGTTCACATACTATGAAATATTCACATTTACTATGACAGTTCCTTTAATAACATGAGTAACGAAACACATTTCATTAGAGTACGCTGGACGCGTGACCAGGTTCGCTTGCAAGGATAGATTCACCTTTTTTTTTTTTTTGTAATTCCATACGCTCTTCGTTCTAGTTGGACAGCTCGGATCAGCTGACTTGGCGTGGCCACGATACAATTTAGCCAATAATGTTTCGACAATGCAGTGAAATCAAGCATAGACAATGTACTTTGTTTGAATTGAATCAAGGAACTAAGTGAAGACGAAATTCACCCAAAGAAGTTGTTGAAAATGCAAACAACAGCTTTGATTCGTCCATGTCAAGGACTTACTGGCAATCGTTTCTTTCTTTTAATATCAGGAAGAAACTTATTGCATAAAAAATGGAAAATAATTTGCATAAGTTACATTTGGTCCATGCCCGATTGTAAGAATGAAAATAGCTCATTTTAAAATTTAAAGGTATGAATAATAATAATAATAATAATAATAATAATAATAATAATAATAATAATAATAATAATAATAATAATAATAAAAATAATAATGATAATAATAATAACAATAATAGTTCTTTAATGAATTCTACTTCTAACTAACTTATATAATTTGTCGAATAACATATGAATGTAGTGGAAGGAGTTTATCGATCAAAACAATGAATTTTGCTCTTTAAATACAGTTTTATGCAATTACTAACTCTTTGTGGAGCAAATACGATGTCCGCCTGGTTTGTAAGAGTGTAGGTTATTTGGTAAACAAGTCTTAGGATAACTCATGTAATAAGTAATTTATAGGTATTAAATCGAATATAGCTGCATCAGCTATCTTCGATATTCCATATTGGCCTCTCCCCACATTTCATTTTCTCAGTTTATGAGGCCGTGTGTAGCCGAGTGGTCCAAGGCCCTCGTCTACATATCACTGCTTAATAACCTTCGTCCGCGCGGGTTCGTGCCTAGGTTCGGCAATTATTGGTATGTGCGAAAGATTAACAGTAGCTTCATCGTTGGTTCTTTCCAGCGTCCTCCCGTTTCTTCTTCCACCTCATATATTCGATTATCATATACTGAAAAATGGCATTGCAATCAATGTAAATAAAAATGTTCTCAACTCGGCTGTATTGCAATAAATATTCATTGTATATTTTAGGTATAAGGCAGATGTATATCGTAAAACATTCATCAAGACAAAAATAACATTCATTGTTTCAAGACCAGTTTCAGAAACAGTTATTAGAGTTGAAGAACTCTACATTCCAAATATCACAATAGCTTGGTCAGTGTCAGAATATTTGAGGTTTACCCGCCAACCAGTACAAATCTAATAAAACACTCAACTCGAAAGCGATCGGGAAAAATATATTCGTAACACATAGCAATATCTTATATACTAAAAACACACAATTAAATCAGTTAAATCCATTAGAACAAGGCAAAACGCATAAGAGGGTTTGACCAATGACTAGTTTCGTTCATTAAAAAGTTGTCATGCATTTTTATAGCTGAAATTGAAGTACAAATGAGTACCAAAGCATATAAGATTTACCAGTGGCCATGTTTTAATATAGAGAATCAAATAGGTAACTTTAGCACATTATTCTAAAAGCAAAAATTTTCTTCACATTACAGACCAAAACCATTACAAATACAAACAGTTAAAATTAGATTTCTACTGATTTAGACAATTGTGTTGCTATTTGACGTGGTTTCTTATGGTATTGAATTAACAATGAGTGACAATTATCACTAACATTCAAAATGTATATTTACTCCACATAGCATTTCGTATCAAATTCTTGATAAAAAGAGGAAGTCCAGGAATGGATGTCTAATCTATACGTGCATTAGTATATACGTTTCCTCCAATCTCACTACATTGTTAGACCACGAAGCCTCGCAGAAACAGATGCGATTTTAACATCATATATCTACCAATTAGCCCTTCCGATGTCTTCAAATAATTGTATTGCAGACATTGTGCAATTCTGGCGGATAATAGGTTTGTGACATAATAATTCGTATGTAATAGATCTAAACAGCATTCACTGGGTAATACAAAGGATATTTAAAATTGTGATTTGTTGATCCCTTTATGTTCCCAGTGTTGGAAAACTCTACTGGAAAAGAAATCTGCTTGATGGACAGCACAGAGAAGAAAATATATTTCGGTATATACAGTATTAATTTGGTAAATATCAGTCTTGAGACAATTTCGTTAAAAAAAACCCAAGAAATATTCACTCAAAAGAAATTGAAAACTTAATACTTTCGTCTAAAAGAAAACAAACCAAAATATACACCTTTCCCCACATCCCCACCCAACCATCAAGACACACACATTACCTAAGGTTACGTATTTGTATAGTCTATTGGAATTTATTAAATTATTTAGGAACAAAATATAAAATACAATAGGATTTGGCCAAGCCGTATCTCCGGTATCCGTGACTGCTTCGATGTCTTTGAGTGAGGTACTTAATTCCAATTTCCTCGGCATGTTACAGGTAATCATGTGTCAAAGTCCCGTTAAACCCAACACCTTAAAATAAATACAAATTTTAAGTACTGCCTCCCGTTCTTCTAAGAGTTCAGAAGTCATGGAGTTTATGTCTTTTATGACGAAGGACGATTTGACGGGCACTTAAAGTGTCAGAGCCACGCATGGAAGAGACACACTATTTAATTCCCACTGATTCATTGCAATGTCTACTATCATGGTTTCACAGAACCTACGCAAATTGCTAATAAAAAGTGTATGTGAAGTGTTTTAATAATTAAGTAATAAAATGTTGACTGGATCAAAGGAATTTTCAAAACTTTGGTATACAGGGGTTGGGTGGAATTGGATGGATTTATACCCCTCTAAGATCCTCAGGTGGTCTTGTCAATGTCATGTATTCAACTAGCGTGAACGTCATCGTATTGCAAATTCCAGTCTGTTTCAATTCCGGTTTCAACGCGTAAGGGAATATATGGTTGCCAATTCAACATCCTGTACGTTCTTTAGGTTCTCTCTAAATTTAAGATCGCATTGCACAACTAATTGCATTAAAGTAAATAATCAATAAAAACAAAACAAAATGTATGATGTTTAAACAAAGTAGGACAAAACATTCGCCAGTTCATAACATTTAGTTAAGTTACCCAGAAAAAAAAAACTTTTTATTTCACGGAAAGTAGGAGAAACAACCATATACATATACGTAATAATAATAATAATAATAATAATAATAATAATAATAATAATAATAATAATAATAATAATAATAATAATAATAGATAAAACAATAATTTAGTAAAACGGACATAGTTGTACTATGTTACATTTATAAATATAGACTCTCCTTTGCACGTCTGTAATTTGTGCAAGCTTATATTTTAGCAAAATGGGCCTTCTCTATACGGTTATTGATTTCTGTTTCTATGTCATGAACCAAGACAGCATTCTTGGATTTGAATGTACACGATAAACACATGTTGCCATTCACTGTATCATGTTTTAAATAAATCGTGAGAAAACCAAATAACCTTCAACGAAAACGTAATGCTGATTCTTAATCCGACGATTACATTCAGAATTAAATAATCCATATAAAATGGGTCTATCCTAAATGTAGTCACATTTGAACAACCGTACTAGAGCGTATTGTCATGATATTGTAACAAGGCATATTTGCGACACAAAGTCTTGCTAAATGTTGACCGACGAATTGAAAATTTGTGCTATAAATTTATTCTTCCTAAAATTCATATCCAATTTCATCGCCAAATTCCAGATTAAGCTAAGATACTGAATACTGTGTCATTTTCAAGAAGTCTTAGCTAGGAAGGCTTTAGTGTGAAATGAAAATTTTCAGAGAAAATATAGGCCTTCAATCTAGCTCTAGATCAGTTCATGATTATAAATCGAAGTGGTAAGTGGGTTCGTTCTTACGAGTTTTGGTTGAACAATGCCAAAATAATATTTTCCTCCTGTGCAAACAACATATATATATATATATATATATATATATATATATATATATATATATATATATATATATATATATATATATATTCTAATCTGATATTAATGTCTTTTTTAAAAAGAAAAGAACAGTGGTGAAAAAGTAAACCGACCTCATTCATTTTAAGCAAAGTAAACCGACCTCATTAATTTTAAACAAAGTTCGCTTAAACGAATTCGCAGAAAAATATGAAATGGCATCTACAACATTCACTGTATGTTGAGTGAAATTTTACCTGCAGTATAGGTTTTGCAGAGTGTTAATTAATTTGTGTGAAAATTCCTGCGATAAACATTACTGTTGACACTATGTACGGCGACCGCCCGGCATTGCATAATACGATTCCTTCTACGATTACCTCGAACGTAGTCTGAATGAAATACATTTTCATAGCCCTTATCGTTGGTGCCTTTATTTAGCAAACGATCAGTAATTAAAGAGCATTAATGAAATAGTAATCTGAAATAGTAATCTGCAGCTTAAAGGTGTGTTCCTACGCTTTTCTGCAGCATTTACCCACTCGCAAACATTTGCAAAATTAATATTTATCCTCGTCCGCTCAACGGTGATGAAACAATACAAATGCATTCATTGTTGGTCGCCATGTTCTTCCACATTCCGAAGTTAACTCCATATCACAGTCGTTTCTGAAGAGACCAAGAAGCAGGTGAGATCTTTAAGAGAAAAAGTAAGCAATATACACTGTGTTTCTTGTCTTCTTATTTTTGGAACCGTCTTAACGAAACAGTTATTCTAGGAACTCGAGAACGCCAAGCTGAACATATAATCCCCATTTGAAAATAATAAATGGGTTGTGTATTATTATTTATCTCACACAGTGTTTCTTTCAGTAGTTTACCATAATAGTTGTAGCGTCTGATACATTTTTTCCTTTTTCAACTAAAGCATAATTGGTGATACTTTTCATTTTTTTTTTTCTTTCTTTCATTTACTACGTATCCAGTCTTAAGCACCAACCATTATGTTTGTGCTCAAAAATTAACCTTGGGTACACACTGTAGTACCAGTCAAACATGTTTATGGGGTATGGATGCACCGTGGGTGATAGCTAAAAGTTCATCACGGGAGGGCAGGTTAGAATTATTCTATCTCTTGACAAAAGATATAGTGCCTACCACACTCGTCTTTCACATTTATCAGTTTAATGTTTCCCCTCTATTCTCGCATGTATATCAAGCTGCGTCTCTTCAAAGGGTTTATCTCAGCGGTTGAAAACGTATTTGTCTTTGTGGGTTAATAGAGTTTAAGGAATAAGGTGTTATAAAAGCATGTTTTTGGGTGGCAAATGACTTTCAACGTTAAAGAAATATTTCTATAGCGCTTCCTCTGATATTTTTGAACATAAGGGGTTAATGTCGCTGGAGTCTTTCACCATATGTTGACAATATGGCCAGATCCGTTTTTCCAAGCACTAATGTTTTGTATAACGACTAGAGAAACCCATTATTGGTAAAGATCAGGGCGAAGCGATTCCGTCTCATTGTGTGTGAAATCGACATCTAAGGAACCGAGGTATTGACTTACAAAATATGGTGTCACGTAAACATTTCCTATTCTTGTATGTCACACCGCTTTTGGGGTACTGTAGCGGTAAAACAAATGTCTCCCTTTAAGGTGGAAAATGGTATTTCCTTTAACTGATGTTTAATATTAGGGTCATTACCTTTCCAATGTTATTTAGGAAATTGATAAATAACCGTTACATTTAATGGGTATCATAACGATTTTCGTTCTTGTCCTTATTAATTCTCGATATAATTTACCACTTCTTTGGGAATCAGTTCACATTGAACAATCTTTTAGCTGTAAAATCTGATGTCTGGTGTAATGAGTCATTCTTTTTTGCAGTTATTCAGTAGTAGGTCGAGTATTATAAAAGTAATAAATCGGTCTCGGATTCAATACCTGTCCAAGACAGACCGAGCTCATCTATCAAAGATTTTAAGTAGGAAGGTTGCTAATCTGTCATATTGATGTATTGATACAATTAGTACGGTCTTGAAAGTACAATTACAAGTCATCATCCCAATCATCTATCCAAAAAGAATAGCTTCCAAAACATATTCACCCTATCAGTTATTATAGCCTGCATAGTTTTTAAAAATCGTCCACCCAAAATGATATGCGAACACGCATTGTTTTCAAAAGCACCTGCCCTATCATTTATGCAATATGTATAATTTAAGAAATAATCAACTGAAACTACCCATACTACGAGTTATGCAACTTGCATATTTTTCAAAAGAATCAAGAACCGATTTTAAAAACGTGTGTAAATACTTAGGACAATTAATCAAAACCTAAATCTTTCGAAAGATTAAAAAATAATAAAGCCATGATGAAAATAGCCACAGCAATAGAGATTGTCCATGAGAACAATGGTATATAATTTAAAACAAGGTTTAATAGTGTTATCTAATTATAATTAACAGCTGACCTTTCTATGTTGTGTGTGTGTGTGTGTGTGTGTGTGACAAGTTACTGTAATATTATATGTACCTAATATTTCTAACTATTAGTGTGTACCTACCTATCTACTTGCCTATAAAACACGTTTCCTTATGTACATGTATTCCAATCTATATGCTAATTTACAATTCGTCTTTCGATAACTCTTAGATATCTAGTACACGAATTTGCTGCAAGACACAACACATGCAATATCTTACGTATATATTAACATATCCGGAGCAAGTCTTTGCGCCTTATATATTTCAAAACGGTTTATTTGCATGTAATCACGACCGCATGGAAAACGTAATATGTTTTGCAACAAGCAGTCACAAAGAAAACAAGCAATCACAAAGAAAACAAGCAATTACAAAAATAAAATATTTAAAAAATAAAAAGGACTACAATAGGTAATTAGGTGTGTACGTAATAACCTCAAGATTTAGTGTGTAGTCCCGCTGATAAATCAATGACCGCTATAAATGTAAGAACATACGGATTTTCATTCCGATCAGTGCATAAGCTTGTCCGAAACATTTAATATGTCAATCCATGACGTTTATTATTTCATGACCTTTAATAAACGATTAAAGGTCGCGCTACGACAGTATATATTCAACGTAAAGACGTTTTAGTGCTGATGAACAAATATGTATGTATGTCGTTACTTTGTTATCTATCTATCTATCTATCTATCTATCTATCTATCTATCTATCTATCTATCTATCTATCTATCTATCCATCCATCCATCCATCCATCCATCCATCCATCCATCCATCCATCTGTCTGTCTGTGTGTCTGTCTGTATATCTATCTATCTATCTATCTATCTATCTATCTATCTATCTATCTATCTATCTATCTATCTATCTATCCATCCATCCATCCATCCATCCATCCATCCATCCATCTATCTGTCTGTCTGTATGTCTCTCTATCTATCTATCTAATTATCTATCTATCTATCTATCTATCTATCTATCTATCTATCTATCTATCTATCTATCTATCCATCCATCCATCCATCCATCCATCCATCCATCCATCCATCTGTCTGTCTGTGTGTCTGTCTGTGTGTCTGTCTGTATATCTATCTATCTATCTATCTATCTATCTATCTATCTATCTATCTATCTATCCATCCATCCATCCATCCATCCATCCATCTATCTGTCTGTCTGTATGTCTCTCTATCTATCTATCTAATTATCTATCTATCTATCTATCTATCTATCTATCTATCTATCTATCTATCTATCTATCTATCTATCTATCTATCTATCTCTTTCTGCCTGTCTGTCTGCCAATCTATCCGTCCGTCCGTCTGTTCGTCTGCCTGCCTGTCTGTATATCTTTGGAATTGAGTTCCCAAAATGCGTGAAGAGAACATAATCACCTCCTGATTGTAACCTCATTGTGTATTGTGTACTTCTGTATATATATATATATATATATATATATATATATATATATATATATATATATATATATATATATATATATATATATATATATATATATATATATATATATATATATATATATATATATCGTCGGCATCCTTCCGTCTTCGAGAGACGATGGTGTAGCTTCCGATTTGGGTGTCCAATCTGCACCTTCGCGAGTGGCTGAAGAGTCCGACCCTTGAGTGACAGTCTCTGTTGCACTTGCTGCAGGTGTATGCTGATGCTTGCTGAGGATGTTTTTGGTTCGCTTTCCTCCTGGCTCTCTTTGCAGTGAGGTTTGTGTTTCTCATCTCCTCAGCTTTCTGAGTGCCCTGTCTGACAGCAAGACGCCACGCGGAGCGGTCGTCAGCACAGCTCTCCCAATTGTTTATGTTGATGTTGGCTGTCTTCATGTCCTTTTTGCAGACATCTTTGTATCGCAGACGTGGCCTTCCAGTCGTTCGTGCACCTTCTACTAGCTCGCCGTACAGCAGGTCCTTGGGTATGCGGCCTGGGTCCATTCTCCTAACATGGCCTAGCCAGCGAAGTATCCTCTCGCTGAGAATAGAGAACATGCTGTTCATGCCGGTGCATTTCAGAACCTCTGTGTTGGGAACTTTGTCCTGCCACTGGATACGCAGAATGCGCCACAAGCATCTCAGGTGGAAGCTGTTGAGTTTCCTCACGTGACTCACGTAGGTGGTCCATGCCTCGCTGCTGTAAAGGAGTGTGATGAGCACGCATGCCTGGTAGACGCGCAGTTTGGTCTTCTCGGTGAGGTTGTGATTGTCCCAGACCCTCTGGTTCAGTCTCGGCATAACTGCTGATGCCTTGGCAATCCGGCCATTTACATCAGTATCAACGGAGAGCGAGTTGGAGATGGTGGACCCAAGGTATGTGTAGTCCTTAACAACTTCCAGGTTGTACCCATCAATGGCGATGGTGGGAGAGGAGTCTGCGTCACCATTACATTCGTCTTCTTCAGACTGATGGTCAGTCCGAACTCCTTGCAGGCGTGGGAGAGGCGGCATACTAGCTGCTGCAGTCCATCTTCCGTGTGTGATGTCAAGACTGCATCGTCGGCGAAGAGCAATTCACGGATGAGAACCTTTGTAACTTTAGTCTTTGCACGGAGACGGGCGATGTTAATCAGCTTTCCGTCAGTCCTAGTGTGTATATACACACCCTCGCTGCAGTCCTTGAAGGCGTACTGGAGAATGGAAAAGAAGATGGCAAAGAGAGTTGGCGCAAGGATACAGCCTTGCTTCACTCCGCTGCTGACTGGGAAGGCCTCTGATGTTGCGCCGTTGAAGCACACTGTGCTGTGCATGTTCTCGTGGAACGATGTAATGATAGCGAGCAGTCGTGGGGGGCAGCCTATCTTCTTAAGGATCCTGAAGAGTCCGCTCCGGCTGACCAGGTCAAATGCCTTGGTCAGGTCTATGAAGGCAATGTAGAGGGGCATCTGCTGCTTACGACACTTCTCCTGCTGCTGTCGTAGTGAGAAGATCATGTCTACAGTTGACCTGCCTGCTCGGAAGTCACACTGGGACTCGGGGTAGACTCGGGATGCTAGGGTCTGCAAGCTCGCCAGGACGACACGGGCGAACGCCTTTACAACAATACTGAGAAGAGAGATGCCCCGGTAGTTGTTGCAGTCACTGCGGTCTCCTTTGTTCTTGTATAGAGTGACAGTGTTTGCATCTCGCATGTCCTGGGGGATGTGTCCTTGTCCCCAGCAGAGGCAGAGGAGTTCGTGCAGAGGCTGGATTAGTGCTGGTTTCCTTATCTTTAGGACTTCAGGCGGAATGCCGTCACTTCCAGGGGCCTTCCCACAAGCGAGGCAGTCGATGGCTTTGCTAAGCTCTTCCAGGGTGGGTGGTGTGTCTAGTTCCTCCAAGACTGGCAGGTCTGGGATGGCGTCTAGGGCGGTGTCCGTGACGACGTTTTGGGTTGCATACAGCTCAAGATAGTGCTCAACTCAGCGCTGCAGCTGTTTGCCCTGGTCTTTGATGACTTCGCCAGTCTTGGACTTGAGTGGGGCGATCTTGGAGGTGGGTGGGCCTGTTGCCTTCTTGATACCCTCGTACATGCCCCTTGCTTGTTTGCCCTGGTCTTTGATGACTTCGCCAGTCTTGGACTTGAGTGGGGCGATCTTGGAGGTGGGTGGGCCTGTTGCCTTCTTGATACCCTCGTACATGCCCCTTGCATCCCCGGTTTCGGCAGCTATCTGTATGCTGGTGCAGAGGTTCAGCCAGTAGGTGTTAGCGCAGTGACGGGCGGTCTGCTGGGCATTTTTCCTGACAGTCCTGAGGGCCTGTAATGTACCAAGGCTAGGCGCAGCCTTGTAAGCCAGGAGGGCTTTCCTCTTCGCCCCAGTCACGGGTTCCTCCTCCCAGCTGGCCTCATACCAGTCTGTGTTTTTTGTGCTATTTCTTCCCATAGGCAGTAATGGCTGAGTTGTACACAGCGTCTCGGAGGTGGGACCACTTGGAGTCGATGGTGTCATCAGGTGTCTCTTTGGTGAGAGCCTCGTGAAGTTTGCAGATGAACTGCTGTGTTTTCTCTGGATTGTTTGCACAGCAGGTGTTGATGCGTGGGCGACCATTCTTCTTGGTGCAGTTTCTTGGGTATTATTCGCACCTTGCTGGTCACAAGGGAGTGGTCCGTGTCGCAGTCGGCACTGTGGTAGCTGCGAGTGAGAAGGACGCTGGCTAGTTCCGCGCGCCTGGTGATGACTAGATCTAGCTGGTGCCAGTGGCGGGATCGTGGGTGTCTTCATGATACCTGGTTGATCTTCTTGCATTTGAAGGTGTTGGTCACACATAAGCTGTGAGTGCAGCACATCTCCAGCAGTCGCTGGCCATTCTCGTTGATTTTACCTCTTCCGTGCTGGCCGAGACAGGTGGGCCATGCCTAGTAGTTAGCTCCCACTCGCGCATTGAAGTCTCCTAGTAGGTAGAGGCCCTCGGTACTGGGGATGTTTGATATTGCTTGATCCAGAGCCTCGTAGAACTGGTCTTTTTCTTCTGGGTTTGATTAGAGGGATGGGGCATACACGCTGAAGATGTTGGTTGGGCCTGAGGATGTTGATAGCCGGGGGGCAAGGATCATCTCAGTGCCTGATGATGGAGGCTCAATGAAGGCGACGAGGGTGTTCTTTACAGCGAAGCCGACACCATGCTGCCTGGGTTCGTCTGATGGTTTTCCTTGCCAGAAGAAGGTTTAGTTGGCTTCCCTGATGGTGCCGCTGTCGGCCAGTCGGGTCTCTTGAAGACAGGCAAGGTCGACATTCAGTCGGGAGAGTTCTCTGTCAATGGCGTCAGTTTTCCGTGCGTCGTTGATCTTCTGCAGGTCAGTGGTGAGTCCAGGGCACAAGGTTCTGATGTTCCAGCTTGCGAAACGAAGAGCTGGAGTCTTCTTGTTTCCTCTTTGTATCTTGCTTGGTGCAGAGTTTTTTGGCCTGCTTGTTGAGATGGTTCTCTAAGCTCCACGCACCCAGTGAAGCAGGCAGGCCATGGCGGGAAGCACCTTATTGACTGGGGGGTGCCCAGCTTGAGGCGGGCGGTAGCTTCCAATGAGACATGGCGATCTCTCCCACCGTCGAAAGCAGCCCCTGGCGCCAAATTCTACGCCAATCGAGCTATGGCTTATAACCGGTAGACTGCTGCTTCCCGTGTTGTGCCGACACCTTAAGACGACGCTGGAGTGTCCTCTCCAGTGGACCTACAAAGCCTGGGCAGTCTAGAATGGAGAATCAGCTGTTGCCCATGCAGCAGATCCCCCCTCTCCACGCAGCTGGTGGACCCAAGGGAACGACTAATGTCGCTACAGCTTGGCACCAACTGCGTCGCAGGAGTTGCCGGAATGACGTTGAAGTCAACGTCAGACCGCCTTAGGGACTCCGTCTCCGGATTTTCTGTCGGGGTTTACTCCCTTAGCCTTCTCGTGAGTGGGTATAGCCGCAAGGCAGCGGAGGTTTGGGATCAGAGTTTTCCTTCTCCTAGATGAGCTACCATCCAAGGTTTACGAGCCCCATCTACCCGAAGCGACTGGTTTTAAGGCGCCAGTGGTCGCCTTCACCCCTTCTCCTGTGGAAACATGGTCCGCCGGACTTAGAAGCTAAGCCACTCGCGAAGGCCAGGAGCTGGATTTTAGTATATATATATATATATATATATATATATATATATATATATATATATATATATATATATATATATATATATATATATATATATATATATATTGTGTTATATCGAAAAGACCAGGAGTTCAAGAATAAAAATGCTTTCTGTAAATAATAAAGGTGAGATAGATCATGTTTTTCAATATCGCATAGTGACTTTACATAAACACAGTGTCCATCACAACACTATCAACTTTCGAGAAGACTTGGTTATCTAAAAGCCCAACGACAACGTTAAAATCCACCATATTATGGTGAAAGTAATTGTATTCTTAAATTCCTGTGTATATTAATAGTCTAATTTATTAGAATCGCTGAAATACGTCCTGACATAGTAGCGTGATCTCAATGAAATAATAATTTTAGTACTAGTATACTTGAGTAGTGTGGAGGGAGATTGCAGAGGTTTTATAAAGAATTACAATATAATAATTATAAGACATTTAAATTCAATAGAAATCATGTAATAAATCAACTTAACATGACAGTAACCATATTAACTGTTCAAACTGCATGAACAATCCCAATGAACAAACAATTTAGATAAACTTAAGTTGTCATCTCAATGTCCGTGGTGTGCGTTTGTCCACAGTGACGATCCAATGAGTCGTAATACGGTTAGAAATAGTCCATATCAAATGTATACTATATATATTTTGCACATTAAGTAAAACAAAAAAAATCTTCATAAACATGATCCTTCAATAATGAACAGTAACATTCGCTCTAACTTATTTTTCAACACAGGTCTGGCAAGAGAATTGTTATTCTTTGGCTGGGGTAATTGATTCAATCTCTGCTGTTCTGGTAATAAAACTACACCGGGTGGCTGAAGTCATTAGTTTATGGGGTAACATCATATTTCTCGCTTTGATATTCCAAAATCATGGAAGGTAAGATAATTTATTTCCTAAATTATTCATGTCAAATTCCAGCACGACACACTTATGGTTAAACATGGAAATGAATATGGCACAATAATTGCGTACATGAGAACGTCTTTCTACTTAATGTTGGTGTCCCAGGGTTTGTAAACTGTTGACGTCTTTACATGACTTATTTGACGAATTCATTAATACTCATGACAACAGCGTGACATTACGAGGACCAGGGCAAGGTTTTATACTCACATCTAGTATAAAACACAGATTAAACATTTATATAAGATGCAGACGGTGATCTAAATAAACATAGGTGGGTGGGTTGCAAAATTTCAGAAATGGGAGGGAGAAGTAATTCACACATGATAAATGTTTTCAGTGACAGATAAAAATGACATGATCAAATATGCTAAAGTCTCATAGTTCAAACATCATCTCACATCTCAACGTTGAAAATCAAATAATCTTTGCACATTAATTGGAAAATGATTGTGCATGCATCACTCCATTCAGAGTACCACTATGGTATTACAACATAGTGAACTGCCTCATATGTTTTCTGACATTGTTTCATGTTCTTACATTATCATTATTAGTATTACTATTAGAAAAGGAACGTAGTTCTTAATAACGCCAAGTATTTTGGTTTGGCAACCTGATATCAACCTTTAGATTTAAGCCATATCATATTAATAGATAGATAAATAAATAAACAAATACATTAAAAAAATAAATTAAAAATTTCAAAAATAAATCGCATCAATCCATAGCATTTTTATCAAATGGGTTAAAATATTCAATACCATCCAAAACGCACTTCATGACGTTAAGTATATATTTAGTACTTCCGACAAAGTGTAAGTAAATAACATTGTACAGACAAATGTTTAGTTTAATTAACAAGCTATGAAGAATTTTAAAAACAATTTGCTATGTTGAAATGTAGATGTTAAACGTTCTTTTCCAAAATTGAAGAAATAAGCAAAACACGCCCCCCACCCCCCCACCCCACCCCCACCCCACACAAAACATACACAATTCAATCGTTTTGAAATTGCATTAGCAGACGGTGAATATATAGAATGGCTGTGAATGCATTTGCACGTAATCAACCTGCTCTTGGCGCTAAACTTCGATGAATCATTGGCTGTCAAAAGTTCTGCAATGTTTCTCGATCAATTAAAGTTTCTATTCAGAACCCCAAGGTTTAATAATTTTTGCAATAGAAAGTGATGATCACGACATTTCACCACCTTTGATAAAAGCTTCAGCGGTTTCGAAAAACAAACTTTGAACAAATGTTGAGATGATGTTACAAGTGGTGTGATCCGCTTTCTCCAAAACCAGGATAGCCCTTTGGCAGTCATGGGCAATTATATTGGAAGAAACCACCTCTTTTATGACGTCAATTTGCCACAAGATTGAGCTGACCTTTTCAAAATTGTACCTACAAACTCCACATGGCAAGATATTCGTTTTGTCTAGTTTTTGTTTGCTTGATTTTTACATGGGGCAAAGCAGTCTTCAGAAGTTACGGACCGTCGGTCTGTGTGTGACCAACAACTAATTTCTAATGCACGTGAACAATTTCAAAATTGAAGTATTTCAACTATTGAAATCTCTCTTTTCATATATACAAACTTAGATTTCTTTTATATATCATCATCATCATCATCATCATCATCATCATCATCATCATCATCATCATCATCATCATCATCATCAGTCTCTTGACCTAATGTGGTCGTTGAGGCACTGTGCTGCTGAACTTTTAACCAGTTCCCTGCACTTGTCTCGATCATGTTACAATGCCTGTGTCTCCGAAAAACTTTTCTTGGTCCATTATGTGATGTTGTCAGTCCACTTTTTTCTCTGTCTTACTCTCCTTCTGACACCTTGGACGCTGCTCTGCAGTACTGTACATAGCCAAATATGCAAATAAATGTCTTTGACTAATATCAATAGTATATAATCTAAACCTTGACTGCAGACGTCAAAGACAGAAGGAATTTTACCTTTTATAACATCAGCACGCCTTGGTTGCATTTAACTGTCAAATAAAATTTGATGAAATTCAGTTTTAACAAAAAGATTATGTGTACAAAGCCACAAACAATACAAAGGAACGAACATTATATCAATATATGTTGTGTACAAAGTCAAGAACAATATATGTTGTGTACAAAGTCAAGAACAATATATGTTGAGTACAAAGTCAAGAACAATATATGTTGTGTACAAAGCCACGAACAATATATGTTGTGTATAAAGTCAAGAACAATATATGTTGTGTACAGAGTCACTAACAATATATGTTGTGTACAAAGTCAAGAACAATATATGTTGTGTACAAAGTCACTAACAATATATGTTGTGTACAAAGTCACGAACAATATGTACAATGTCACGAAGATACTTTTGTTCAAGGCCACAAACAAGATACTTTTGATCAAGGCCACACACAAGATACTTTTTGTTCCAGCCACGAACTAGATACTTTTGTTCAAGGCCACGAACAAGATACTTTTGTTCAAGGCCACAAACAAAATCTTTCTAACAAAGCCACGAGAAAAACATTTTGTACCAATACACGAACAAGATAATACACATACAAGTAGGACAACGCTATCGAAATTAACATATAATCCACTTTCTTTAATCGTGAACCTGCATGCAAGATTTTCATTCAGTAAAGATCGATAAATGAAAAAGGGGGTGGGGTAGATATACGAATCGTTTTGCACGAATCAGATTACAGAGTGTGTAGTGGGTGGAGATACATCTTGCTTATTATTTCTTTCTTAAGACTAAAATTCATGCTGTTATACTAATGTACACGATGATTAGGGGGCGGGGAGGGATATTGAACGCTAGATCACTTCTGACGCTGTCACACATTAAACGGAATATTATTAAAGATTTTACCACTCCTATAGAATATGTAATGTAAACTCTTTGATTTGGGTATAATATGGTCTTGCTAGAGGAAGAAACGTTTGACCAAGAGTCTATGATAAATGTAAGCAAAATAAATGCATACTAAATTAAAAATTATACGTTTGTTGCTAAACATTACTTTCGATTTTCTAAGCCGATGTAATGCTTCGCATTAGACATACATTCTCAATGCAATGCAAAATATTTACAATACTTATTGATTCTATAAATAATACTCATTATTTGTTAGGTACAGTCTCCATCTCAGCATAGTCCACCGCTATGGCTGATACAATGAAAGCAGATTTTACCCATATCGTAAAGAAATGAGCTTTTCAAATGGTTGATATGTTTGTATAAAAGCGTATCTCTATGCATTTCCCTTTCATCTACGATATGAACCTAATCCGAGTAATTTTCCTTGTCAACTTCCATTTGCAACTTGACGACAAATGACGCGTCTAGAATTCACTCTTCACTATTCTTTAGCCGGAGTGCTTTTAAAGATTACAAATTATTCGGGTTAGTAATATTGAATATCCTCTTTATCGAAAATTCCCCGATCCTGGATTAGGGTGGTGGTTCATCCCCAGTTGAACGTTGACCAACTACATTGAATAATAGATCTTTAATAACACATGTTGGAAATGGATAAGTGCGGAAGGTACCCGACTCTTAGAAGTTTCCATGCAAGTAATAGACTTCAAAGATTCCTATCTGAGAACAAAGTCACTAGGCGGAAGACCAGATCCGTTTTTGTCAATATTGGTTATGCTTTACGAGCAAATAGCGGAAAAAAATTGCGTTGTACAATAATTTATTTATATTGATTTATTGTCAATTATGGGAGCTGTAATCTTATCAGTTGGCAGAGACATATTTTTGCAAAGTGACCCCATTTCTTCAAACGTCTTGACTAAGTCCATCGTTTAACCCTCCTGAGCTTTATTATGTTCTAGGCACAATATTTTACCTTCTTAATTAAACTAAATTATGATAATACCACTGCTAATGTACGCGGTTTGCCGTACTTTAGCTACATTTTTCAGACTGAATTGTCGAAATCTTTCCTAATGCGAAACGACATTCAAATACTTCATTGCAATGTCAACAGATAGGGTTATGTTTTCTGAAGTGAGAATATCCTGATTTTCATTTTAATCAGCAACGCGGAGTTTGATGAGTGAATTATCATCCTTTGCAATAAAACGGCGAGCTTAAATCTACATCACATGTAAACCCTCGTTGCATACATGCACAATTTTGGCAGATAAGTCAATTACAATAAATATAATCCTATTTAAACATAAAATAAGACAGACCATCACAATACAGTTTCTTTCAGCCGAAATTTTTGATAAAATGTCTTGAAATACAGGTTTACTCATAGTTCTATCATCAAAAGCATTATATATATATATATATATATATATATATATATATATATATATATATATATATATATATATATATATATATATATATATATATATATATATATATATATGTATATATGTGTATATATATATATAATAATAATAATAATAATAATAATAATAATAATAATAATAATAATAATAATAATAATAATAATAATAATGAGGACTTTGTATAGCGTCTAATCTTTCGAAGCTCTAAGCGCTTTACACCATCAATAATGATATGACTACACTACAGAACAACAAATGACAAAAACAATGAAATTGGAAAACATAAAAACATGCTGAAAACATATAACATACAAAACATGATTAGGTCGCTAAGTTTGTCCCTGCAGTCGAACAGGTGAGTCTTAAGAGCACTCTTAAAAAGGACCACTGTATCTTTGTGTCTAATTTCAATGGGCAATTCGTTTCACGTCGCCGGGCACTGGTCTGCAAACGAACGTTGTCCATATGACATTGTTTTCACCTTGGGAACAATGAGTATACGATTATCAGAAGAAGAGCGTAAGGATCTGGCTGGTGTATACACATGGGTGGGGCTGGATAGGTATGTTGGACTGGAGTATGTCATTGAAACATAGCACAGAGAACAAATTTTGTGTTTGATTCTGTATCGAATTGATAGCCAATGTAGGGTACAGAGCAGTGGTGAGGTGTGCTCTGATCGAGGTACTCTAAACATGATCCGTGCAGCTGTGTTTTGAACGTTTTGAAGTTTCTGGAGTAAATATTGTGACGAACCAGACATAATTGAGTTACAATAGTCCAGTCTTGAAAGTACTAATGAACACACAAGTGTTTTAGTGGCATCAACTGAAAGATATTTACGAATGGAACTGATGCGTCTCAGTTCAAGATATGCATCCTTGCATATGTTCATGATATATATATATATATATATATATATATATATATATATATATATATATATATATATATATATATATATATATATATATATATATATAATGTTTTGTGTATGTTTAATGGTTTTATTCAATGGACAGTGTCAAAATATATCAATATCATTTTCATCCTCTATTTGACATTTACTGCCTCAACTGTTTCCGCCAGCAAGTCTGCCGTCCCTACTTTTGCTATACTGTCTTTCAACCGCAATATTTGTGTGCCTTCTTGGATTTGAATTATGATAAAAACAGTGACGGAGAGGTTCTAGTGTAGATACTTTTAGTTTTTTTTCTTGAGGAAAAAATCCAAATAAGATTAAAAGAATCTGTCAAAACTGTGTGCGCTTGAAATACTGGTCTTTGAAGTGAAAGACATGCCCCTGACGGTATCTGGCAGTCGCATTTGTTTTTCGGACATTTTAAGTCCTTCCCATTCTTTGTGCTCTGTGTGGATTTCAACTTTTGTTGTCTCGCGTCAAGGTAGGTAGCTGATTTCATAACTACAATCTTTTGTTCTAATAAGTCGTCATTATGCATAATGGCGACATTTTTTTTAAGTACAATTACACAATCTTTAAGTTCTCCAAGGAGACGGAACATATATTTAAAGTAACTTACAATAAATTAGTGTGTGTTCCTTCACAACAGATTAAAGAAGAAGAAAAAAGAATTATTTTGCCTATATTCTAATAAAATATTGATGAATAACTGCATACTGCTTGTGTTTGTCGGTTTTATTTTTGTTTCCTCCCTAATAAATTTTGTGAAAACTTAGACTTCCCGTTTTATGATCTAAAATAGTCTGGATTCCAGTTTACAAATGTTTGGTAAATTTTGTAATTCATATTTTCTTCTCTATAGTATTCTCTCTTAGCAGTAACTATTTTAAACCTTGTACAATAGTATTAAGTAAAAACAGAACAATGACGTGATGTTAGGTATCAGAAAACGCGGGAAATCAGCTAAGAACTTCTATAAATGTCAACACGTCAGACTCGTACTTACTATAAAATAGGATTTCTGATACGTTTAGTGATAAGGAATAGTGAATGAGTTGGGATTGTAGAATGACCTTAATGCATCCCAGTAGAACTGCGGATAAGAGAACATTTTAAAAAATATTTTCCAAACTTTATTACCTGGAACCGAAAAAACGAAAGAAAAAATAAACTCAAGGAAAGCATCTGATACTTGGCGATAATAGACGCTAGTATTGTATGGAAAAGCCATCAACGCGGCTGCATTTTCCGTGTTTATGTTGTGGGATTGTTTTCTATATTGTGTGTGACCGCACCGGCGACGGTATCCCGCATGGTATCATATACCTACAACAAAGAAGGCGCGGGCTGCAGAGTCATTCCAAATGATGAAGAAAACGGTTGCCAAACATCAGACGCTTTGTTGACAGATAGATGTATTTCCCCTGACAAATAGCTCAAGCCGTTGTTGTTATCGCCTCCACACTACACGTTTTAGGACCAGCCGTGAATAGGTCTTACCTGAATATATATATATATATATATATATATATATATATATATATATATATATATATATATATATATATATATATATATATATATATATATATATATATATATATATATATATATATATATATTTGAGTAAAACTTTATATTTTTTAAGCTATTACCTTTATTTACATTCCATTCGTAAAGATCACAAATATATTATTTCCAACCTGGCGTACATATTAAGTTAGCAGAGCTGAAAAAGATGTGAAATAGAATTATCGGTTACCAGCGGATCCTTTGAGATTATGTTTGATACAATATGTATTTTCAAAAATTCCTGGAAATTAATTGGTGATAAATTAAATTTTTTAATTGTTAGAAATAACATTGCATCCATCCATTTCTTGAATGACATGTTTTGCTCTTCACTTTGATCTATTACTTAAATTTAAAATTTAAATTTCAATACGGAAAGACATTTCTGATTAGTTTTAAGACTGCTTCCTCATTTTGCTTGGGTCTGCGAAACGCTTGATATTTGAACACTCTAGTAACATAATTCATTCATAATTATCTATCTAAATTTAATATATAAAATTATATTCCAATATTTAAATAACCAGCTGTTTTAGCGGTGTAATTGTATAATTACTCAGCTGTATTGAAACAGTACACGTATAAGTGACCAGCTGTATTGATAAACAAACTGTATTGGTACAGTCCATGTATAATTAACCAGCGTATGTATAAAGCACATATATAATTAA
>JARLTB010000159.1:3300000-3335000 GCA_030141615.1 Unio pictorum | reverse complement strand
ATAAAGAAATGAGGGACATCCACGGGTTACTTGTACAGTGAATGTTGTGTATAGAGCTGTCATTAATATGTTGACTAACCGTTGCTGCTGACCATCCTCCAATCTCTATGTTTGTATGTCTATCTGTCTTTCTGTTTCTGTCTCTCTGTATATATATATATATATATATATATATATATATATATATATATATATATATATATATATATATATATATATATATATATATATATATATATATATATATATATATATATATATATATATATATATATATATATGCCTGTCGGTCGGTCTGTCTCTATCTGTCTTCCTCTGTCTTTGTCTGCCTGTCTTTCTCTCTCAATTTGTATCATTGTCTATCAGTCAAACACTATCGAACCAACGCATATATCAGACATATCTTCATGCAGTTAAACGGTGTATTCGTTTGGAATTTAGTTGATGATTAGGAAATAAAAATAAAGAGAAAAGAGCAAGGAAACAAAATCGTAATAAAAATATATAGTACAATTATGCCACCTAGTAAATAATTTTGCATAATACTTGTGTCGGCTGTTTTGCTACTTTGCATCATTGATATCATTTAAGACTAAAAAAAAAAAAAAACTCCTAAGGACAGCGTGCACATAATAATACACAATCGGAACGGCTTTGACTTTTACTGCGAGACAAAATTATGTCTGATATGCATGCTGTCGAAGTAACTTACAGACAAATTATGCAGTCTGTATGCTGGGAATTGCTCCGCAAATATCGGAATCGCAACATACTCGGAGTGAATCTGTCTTTTTCTAGGATTGGATTGATATTAGTATTCACCGAGAAGTTCCAAAAAATATGTGCATGCATCTGAAACTTCTCGGATAATACTTGTTTAATTAAACAATAGCTGCTGAGTTCCTAGTTCGAGATTCGATCCGTTAGACTGACCAGAAATTTTACGAATTAATAATATAAAATCTCAAATTCTTGTTTCTACAAGCTTTAGTTAGTTATTTTTCTCCGACACTTACGTAGTTTTATTGTTGTTGTTTTTTTTATCTGTTGTTTGTATTTATAAATAAAGCACAGAGAGAGAGAGAGAGAGAGAGAGAGAGAGAGAGAGAGAGAGAGAGAGAGAATATTGATGAAATTGTGTAATCATTTATTTATTTTTTACAATGTGGAATAACTATACATATGGATATTGTATTTTTGTTGTCTGATTATTTACCTTGTTTATTAGGTCTAATGACTAATAAATGGAAATTCATATCTGACATCAGAGAGTATAGAGGCAATGGTCTCAGATGAAAAACCTAATTGCATGTGAATGTTTACGTCATGGGCGAGCCATAATTTTATATACACAGTGCTGGTAAATTAAATTATTATGTGCTGAAATTTCCAAGCAATGTTTTTTTAATTATAGATGCATATATAAAATTCTTTAAGACTTTCCTTTGACTTTTACATATCTATTTAATTGAGCCATCCATGTTCGATCAGATAAAAAAGGAAAGCATGTGCTCCAATGCTTGTAACCCAAATATCACAGAGCCATGCTTGTAATACAATGCATTTCGTTACATGTATACGGTAACATATCTGGTGTTATCTACCTTAATGTATAGACTTATGTAGAGAAAATCAGTGAGGTCTTTGCAGAAACAGGACATTAAAATGTCATAAAGTTCTTGAAAAAGTTTCTTGTCAATTCTGTAAAAATATTACCCCAAGACTGTTATTTGGAGGCGTTTAATGGGTCCCCAAATTACTCCCTGAGGCACTACTTGAAAAGGGACTGTCCGTTGACACAGCTCGGTTCTTGATTGAGACCCCTCCATTTGTCAGTCTTTGAAATCAGGCAACATTATTTTGGAATAGAAGACACATTTTATGATTTTAGTGGTTCCCTTTGGAAAGAAATTTTTAACCTATTAACTACAAAAGCATAAATCATTGACAATGCACTTGTTTTGAGGCGTGTAATTAACGTGAAGTTTAGACTTGTACTTATTTTGAGGTGTGTAATTAACATGGAGGCTAGACCTTTACCCATAGTACGAAGTACATTCTGTTCAATATGTATAGTGAATTTATAGTCCCAAGCAGAAAAAAGAATGGAAAAGGAAATAAAGAAAGAATATTGTTACGACAATGATCAGATAGGACTTCCATTATCTTTTAAAATAAAAGAAGTTGGCATTTCTTTGCATACGACATGGTCATTTTTTTTACTACTATTTCAAACCAAATATTTCTCATACACATTCACGAATATCCCATGCAAACACAAATAAAATATACACACATACACACAAAGAGATGACTATATGAACGTAACATCTATGCAAATTAATACAGGTGTAAAAAAAGGCGCACAGAGTCCTATTTTTGGCTTAAATAACAACCTCCATTAGAAGGCAAAATTGTATACCCTTGAAACCTACATAATACAATATAGTGTATTATAGCCACGAACCAAAAACGGTAATACACGGTAGCAGGCGATAATTTATTGCCAAAATGGCCACTTAAAAATGTTAATATAATGTTAAGATGGCAAAAAGGTTAATTTATGTTAGAAATATCTATGTGGTAGAGCGAACCAACCACATTGTCTTAAAATTCCTTCCGTAGAGATTTACGGAGTGGAATGGTGGTATATTAACCGATACGCCGCCTTTTCCGAGCTCAGAAAGGGATTGTACATTAGTAAATAATGGTAAGTAAGGCTGACATGCAGTGTATGCTTATTCGTACATTGTTCTTATGGCATACTGAAGCTTACGTAATACTTGTTCCATTTTTTTTTCTAAGTGTCGTATGCTATCTTTTGAATTCCATCCTCAGATTCATTCAGGGATTTATATAAAAGAAGGATTTATTTGGCTTTTATCCATAAAAGTCATTTCTTCTGAAGATATAAGCAATATATTTAGAATATAATTTTTCAGATTCGTTTGGTTATTTTTTTTTTTGGGGGGGGGGCGGCATAATTGAAACTGCAATCTTGTGAACAAAGTCACTGACGCACTGACCGTATGAATCCATGTCCCGTCAGTATAATAAGAAATTTAATTAATTTGTGTTGCGTTAACCTCTGGCAAATTAGAATGTGAAGTTACAACTGAATTAGACCTGTGGTTCAAAATGAACACTTGAATATATTCCGCTGGAATTACGATGGTATAGAACCTTGAAACAATTTCATTATGCGACACCAAAACCCCGGTCCCCCCCCCCACTCATTTCACTACAGTGTGCCTCTCACCCCCGTGTTTTACCCGCCAGCCTGACGAAAGGTCTGGAACAACGTTTATAATTGTTCTGTCTTTAATCCGGCCTTGCCATTACTTTGAGCAAATCACTCAAAAGGATTTGAAAAGAAGGTCTCACTAGGCAGTTTTTATGTGAATTTTTATCTTACAAGGTCCTAATACAGAAAAATGAGAATAATGTTACAATAGAGATACAAATACAAATCATCTAATGATTTTTATATAAATCATGCTTGTAATATGTTGCCTGAGGTATTTAAGTTATTTCCATATACAACTGGTGGCATGGATACTGAACCGACACTGCCACCAACCCCTGTTTATAAATTCATTTTTGACAACTTAGAGCTAATTGGAATATTTTCCTCTGACAAGGCGGCTTACAGAATCGGTATGTGCTATATGCATGACTAAAGTTCACTAGTTCTGTAACAAATGATCATACTTTTGATCACGTTTCTAAGACTAATTTTCAGACATTCTGCTATTAGGCCAATTGGGAATATTAAGGCTTGATGGAACGATGAGCATCGAGTAAACCGAATGTGTTGATGGAAATAAAGCTTGAACTAAAATAAATTAAAAAGGAGTGCTGTATTCTTATGAATACTCATCTCAAGTAAACTACGATAAGATCCAAGTATAATCCAGGTGTATTTTTTTTAATAGAAGATATACTAGGTGTTTAGTTGCATATGACCCACCCATGTTAACCATGTTTGAACGTCCGATTCGGTTGAATTATGCAAATATGCGCACTCCCAGACTATTTAGCTCGTAATGGCATTGGAAACATGATAAGTTGATAAATATAAATATTATGCAAACATTGAAGTTCACATTCAACATACCATTGGTGTTAGTTTGGGTTTTACTCGAATCAAAACACCTGTGTTCAGAGATGACATAAAACATATGCTATACTATATAATATTCAACATTCGTTAATTTGGAATCGTTGACACGATGCCTATAATACAAGTAATACAGGTTTCCTTACGATGTAAATACTACATGCAACATATTTTGCAATACATATTATATATTAATTCCTAGAAGATGGGGACATTTTGTAAAAGTGCATTTACCTATTTTCAACTTTCGTGACATATACAAATGTTAAATAATGTGGATAAGATATGATGTGCATTTAAGTTTATATCAGTTGGTGTGTGTGTGTATGAGAGAGAGAGAGAGAGAGAGAGAGAGAGAGAGAGAGAGAGAGAGAGAGGTGGGGAGCGAGAGGGGAGGGGTGGGAGAGAGAGAGAGGTGGGAAGCGAGAGGGGAGGGGTGGGAGAGAGAGAGGTGGGGAGCGAGAGGGGAGGGGTGGGAGAGAGAGAGAGGTGGGGAGCGAGAAGGGAGGGATGGGAGAGAGAGAGAGAGAGAGAGAGAGAGAGAGAGAGAGAGAGGAGGGGTGGGAGAGAGAGAGAGAGGTGGGGAGCTAGAGAGGAGGGGTGGGAGAGAGAGAGAAAGAGAGAAAGAGAGAGAGGTGGGGAGCGAGAGGGGAGGGGTGGGAGAGAGAGAGGTGGGAAGCGAGAGGGGAGGGGTGGGAGAGAGAGAAAGAGAGAGAGGTGGGGAGCTAGAGAGGAGGGGTGGGAGAGAGAGAGGGAGAGAGAGAGAGAGAGAGAGAGAGAGAGAGAGAGAGAGAGAGAGGTGGGGAGCGAGAGGGGAGGGGTGGGAGAGAGAGAGAGAGAGAGAGAGAGAGAGAGAGAGAGAGAGAGGGAGGGAGGTGCGGGGAGAGAGGGGGGAGAGATTGCAATAAACGCACAGAGTAACATATTTCTTATTAACATTATCAGTAGTAGTAGTAGAATAAGTAGTAGTAGTAGTAGTAGTAGTAGTAGTAGTAGTAGCAGGAGTAATAGTAGTAGTACTAGAACTAATACAAGTTCGTATATATACCATACTAACTACAAAATAGCTCTATATCATGCTGTGTAGGGCAGTCTGTAATATTACTACACCGTCCATACCTTTCGGAAAAGAAGTTCAGTGAAACCTAAGACATTGTTTTCGTTCCATGTAAGATAATATATGTCTTTGTACGTACACCCAATCTGTAGTACGATAACTGTAATTAAAGAAATTGGAGAGGGGTGGATTGGTACAAACGTATTGTTCCCCACGGTAGTGTTGTCCGAATGGAACCATTTATTAGACGGTGCAACCTTGCATAAAATCGCGGACTGAACACTGGGCAGTACCAGAGCCGATTGTTAAGAGAAAGACGACTCGCTGTTTAAATTCCTTGCAGAAGTCAGCCCAAATTTAATACATACTTCTGTTCTTTCATGTTGTACTCACGCTTTATTAGTAGTTTACAATGTTAAGTAATTTGTAAGTACTTATTACGTTTTTCAACAGGATAGTGTTTCTGTGTATAGGGATGAGAGTTTAGTGCAGGAGGCTGCGTGACTTCGTCCTTTCAAATAAGGGGTGCTCGCAGATTTTATAATTAACCTTTTCTTGAATTTCTAACAATCACATATTTATCGGTCAAGGATTCTATTTCAAAGTCAACGTTCTTCCAACAACCGAAGTTGAAACGCAGCCTTAAATTAAATGTGAAATTTTGAATATGCTGCTGTCACACCTGTAGACATGTATAAAACTGTCACACCTGTAGACATGTATAAAACTGGTCGTAAGAGGATTTAACTTTGAACAAAATACAGTTATTAGCTTTATGACACAGAATGACAGGTCTTGTTTTAAAATAACTTAATGACTGAAATTGTGTATTGGTTCAACAAAGTTCCAAGTCAATATCAAATATAATTAAGTGATATATTATCACTCCTATGACCCGGTGCATACCTTCAAGGCAGAATGGATTTTTTTTTTTACAAGTCATGATACATCATTATCACCTGTTCTTTCATTCCTGTAAATTTATGTACGGAATACTAACATCGTGCAAGAGTTATCCATTTTCATTTAATTCATTCTGTGTTCAAGACCCCGTTTATTCGAATGGTCTAAAGCGGTCGCCTTTACCGATCATTGCCATCTCACCACTGTCAGCGTCGGTTTGAGTATCGTAATAGCCCGTTTGAGTATCGCAATAGCCTGTTTGAATATCGCAATAGCCCGTTTGAGTATTGCAATAGCCCAACGTGGATACTGAGGAAACTTGCGAGTAGCTTCTAGTGGGTAGCTTGTTCGTACCGGGCTTTCCCGGGTTCTACCTCAACAGTTAGGCAGTCTGTTCGCCATGTGTAGCCCATCATGCGAGGAAAAATGGTGTGAAACCCAAAACAAAAACGATTTTTGTGATCACAGTTTGATTCTTCTTATGTCTTTTGTGAATGCATTTGAGAAAAGGGTCATTAGGACTTGAAGGCGGTTAGGACAGAGTTGTCAGTTTGTTACATAAAAATAAATTTTAAAAAATATTACAAAACACAGGCAATTTACAACTTGTACAAATTGTACTTAGCTATTTAATTAATATTACGTGAATAATTTCAGTCGCACGTTGTGTACTAAGACGATTTACTATGTATTTAAAATATATTTAAAAAATGAATAATCACAAATGAAGGAATTTGCCCGAAATTTATATTCACGAGGACTTGTATTAAGACGAATTATGGATAATCTGTCTTAATATTTTCATAGCATTTTATCAATTGAGTGACAATATGTGACAAATACACATTTCTGTCAACAACAACAACATTAATAATAATAATAATAATAATAATAATAATAATAATAATAATAATATGCTCGCGCGCAATAACGTCAATATGTACACACTTACCATATGTGCCCTATCTCTAACTTAATCTAACCGGAATGATGCATACAATTAAATTTACTTGAGTCGCTACTTAAAAAGACATTTTAATAAACGTGGACGACAACAAACGTTATTGGCTATTTCCTTTTATTCAAACACGATGCAAATGTAACAATCGTTTCATTTTAAAGTTCGACAGATGGAAAATCTATGAAAACATGGAAATACTATATACTGGGTAAGATAATGTATTTCTTACACAATTTTATATTTTTCCTTAATTTTTTACCACGACTGAATCATAAAAAGTGAAATGCTCTTCTAACGTAACACATGTATTTACGTATGTTTATTGAAGATTCGGGTGCATTGATCCAGCGTTTCATCCAACAATTTATCGATACAAAGACTCAGGTCATATCTAACGAATAATATTCAATGAGGAGGATTAAAACATTATCGACTGAAAATTAAATTCGAATAAAGACGATGCGTGAATTTATGATTTTGCACAATAATGTTGCTATATTTCAATCCACAATGCATGCATTATCATCTGTCCTTTACAACGTTAACAGTATGAGTCACTCAATGACAATAATTCTTATAATTAGGATATAAAACAAAGGTCACTATAGGTAAGGAAAAAAAATGCCTTGAATAATAACCGGAAGGTTTAAAATAACGTGTATAATAATTAAGTTAGGACTTAGACTAATGTATATAATAATAAATGTAGGGGTAAGAATAATTACTGTATGACGTAAATTAATGGTTATTATAATTATTAGAATAACGCTTAGAATAATTACGTTAGGGCTAAAAATAATTACTGTAGGACTTAAAATAATTCTTCGAATAATAACCGCGTATATAGAATAACGTGAAAATAATAAATGTATGGCTAAAACTAATTTAATGAAGGACTTAAATTACTGCCCATGAAATGACCATAAGGCTTAGAATAGCGCCAAAATAATTAAGGTAGGACTTACAGTAATCCATAGAATAATAACTTATTATCTAAAGACAATTTCTTAACAACAATTACTGTAGGACTTAAAAATAATACATATTATTATAACCGTTGTGTTTAGAATAATTATTGAAGGGCTAAGTATAATTACGGTAGTAGGTAGTCTAATGCATATAATAAATAACTTATTTTATAAAGACAAGTTCTCAATTTTCGACATCAGAGAGAGAGAGAGAGAGAGAGAGAGAGAGAGAGAGAGAGGAGGGGAGGGAGGACTCCAGGAAGACGCATGCAATAATAATAATAATAATAATAATAATAATAATAATAATAATAATAATAATAATAATAATAATAAATCGTCACTTTTATTGAATAAGGGGGTCACAATTAGTACAAAAGTTAAATTTATTTCCTGGCCCTCAATTATCTGCACGATTTCCATCTGGGGAACAAACCTTATACATATAATGTATATCTACTGACACTACATGTGTAGTATTTTGAACTATGTATTTTTTAAAATCTTAATATTAACTATGTATAGGAGTATATCTTTGGTGTCCTTACTCTCTCTCTCTCTCTCTCTCTCTCTCTCTCTCTCTCTCTCTCTCTCTCTCTCTCTCTCTCTCTCTCTCTCTCTCTCTCTCTCTCTTCATTACACTTTCACATTTTCATCAATAAAATTATTATTATTATTATTAGTAGTAGTAGTAGTAGTAGTAGTAGTAGTAGTAGTAGTAACAGCAGCAGTAGTAGTAGTAGAAATAGTAGTAGTAGAAAATAAAGTAGTAGTAATAGAAGAAGTAGTAGTCATCAATATCGTTGTCATCGTCTTTGTGGATGCTTACTTTATTAGTATGTATTCACTAAAATAGAATCAGGCTGCAAATATTGCATATGATGGAGTGTCACATGGACAGGTTGTCTATTTCATTACCGCCTAGTTGTACAGCACTTTCACATTAATTAATATACTGCTCTTCCCCTGTGGTCAAGCAAATGTGACACATAAATCGTCATCACATTTCATATTCTGTCAACAAATTTGTTTCTTTGTTGGGTAATAAAACAAAAGAAACAAGACTGGCTATTATATACTACTTGTCAGGTCCACTATAGTTTTGTTTAGGGTCCAAACACGAAACGAATATATATATTTCATATAAAATTATTATTTTAGAGATATACCTAAACTTTATATGGATCTAATCATGCCTTTAAATGGGGCTTATTTAAGATGTTATATGGGAATCATGCATGGACCTTTGACGGGTCTTTTAAGGGACAGTATACGGGGCTTTTAGAGGTTATTTTTTTAAAGGGCCTATATATACGTATACATGACTTTTAAAGGGACTTATAGACAGAATCTTAAACGCTTGCAACTGACTTTATCCAGGGCATATACTTGATATTATACTGGGTTTACACAGGTCTTTATCCAGGGAATATACCGGACTTTGAACTGGCTTTACACTGGACTTACACAGGGCATATTCATAAATTTGAACTTGGTTTACACAGAATTTTATATGAGGCACATGCATGCCATTATGCAGTGTTTACAGAAGACTTATGCGGGACAATTACAGAAACTTTTACTGGGTTTACAGAGGACTTATGCGGGGCATATATAGGACATTGTAATTGGTTTACAGAGGACTTATGCGGGGTATATAAGTACCGTCATACTGGGTTTATAGAGGACGTATGCAGAGCATTTAAAGGACATTTTACTGGGTTTACAGAGGACTTATGCGGGGCATTTACAGGACATTGTACTGGGTTTACAGAGGACTTATACGGGGCGTTTACATGCCATCATACTGGGTTTACAGAGGATGTATGCGGGGCATATACATGGCTTTGAACTGGGTTTACAGAGGACTTATGCGGGGCGTTTACAGGACATTGTACTGGGTTTACAGAGGACTTATGCGGGGCGTTTACAGGACATTTTACTGGGTTTACAGAGGACTTATGCGGGGCGTTTACAGGACATTGTACTGGGTTTACAGAGGACTTATGCGGGGCGTTTACAGGACATTTTACTGGGTTTACAGAGGATGTATGCGGGGCATATACATGGCTTTGAACTGGGTTTACAGAGGACTTATGTGGGGCATATACATGCCATCATACTGGGTTTACAGAGGACTTATGCAGGACATTGTACTGGGTTTAGGATTCAATATCGAGCTTATATATGGCTTGATATGTATACGTCTTTATCTGCTATTCTTGTT
This sequence comes from Unio pictorum, assembly GCA_030141615.1. Taxonomy (NCBI): domain Eukaryota; kingdom Metazoa; phylum Mollusca; class Bivalvia; order Unionida; family Unionidae; genus Unio; species Unio pictorum. Next base: position 3,324,764 of record JARLTB010000159.1, on the reverse strand, counting down.
TGAAATGATCTTATAAACCCCATTTCAAGCCTTGTATAAAACCTCCTTACATTCCGCAGGTGATGAGTCTAAGTGTGCGGATTTAACACGCAGCGATTACTGCATCAAGTCGTTCCCCCGCAACTCTCGCGGAGGCGGAATTGCTGCAATTACAAAGAATTCCATGATCAAATGCCTTAAGTACAACACAACCTTCAATTTCTGCCACATATCATTTGAACTAGTCCAAACAACGCTCGCACTGGAACAAAGGTCAGTCCATTGTTTCTGTCTCTACCGTCCTAGTAGAAAAAACAAGTTGACCGAATCTCTCTTTTTGGAGCAGTTTCCAAATCTTCTAGAGTATGGAAATTAGATAGGTGGCAACCTAATTATTCTTGGAGATTTAAATTTTCACTTTGACTGTCCTGGTAAACCATACATGTCAAAACTCCTAGATTCCATTCATGTTTTCAATCTTAAAGTCAGTTAACCAACCTACCCATAAACTTGGTCACATTTTAGACTGGTTTCTTTATAGACCTGATGATAATATTCTGCAATCCACCCTTGTATCCCACAAACTTGCATCGGATCACCTCTGCATTGTATGCCATCTCGACGTATCAGTCCCTAACCCTCCACCTCTATTTGCTACTAAGAGAAACCTCCGTATGATAAATAGAACCAAATTCATGCATGACATCCAAGAAAACCTAACAACGTTCTTACATCCAACAGCGGAACAACTTGATAACTGCCTGCGTTCATTGCTTGAAAAACATGCCCCAGCCACCAAATGCAGAGTATCAATAAAAAAGTATTCTACATGGTATAGCAGTGTTAGGGACCAGCTTCGCACTGCTAAAAGACAACGCCGAAATACAGAGAGGCTTTGGCTTTCCTCCAGACTCACTATTCATAAACAAATCTACGAAGCCGCTAAGTAGAACGTCACAAACATAATCCATTCAGCCAAATCATCCCACTACAGTACTAAGATCACGGATAATTCCAGCTGCAAAGAGCTCTTCGAGATTAACAAACTAATGTCAAGGAACAAATGTACACCACTTCCAACAACCTTCTCTCCACTAGACCTACAAGACCCATTTGCAAATTTCTTCGATGCCAAAGTAGAAACCATTAGAGATTCGCTTGACAGCACAAGTTCAACTGATTCGTCACCATACAGTTATGATGCAGAATTTCAGCGACAACCGTTAGGAGCATTTGAACCTGTTTCTATTGATTTAGTACGGACAATCGTGATGAAAAGTGTACTAAAGTCTTGTGAACTTGATCCAATTCCGACATCACTGCTGCTTGAGTGCTTAGATCCAAATTGCCTTCACTAACTGATGTTATTAATATCTCTCTCTCATCAGGAGAATTCCCATCATTTTTCAAAACTGCCATCGTAAAGCCACTGCTTAAGAAACCAACACTAGACCATAACGATTTAAAGAACTACCGCCCAGTTTCTAATCTCCCATTCATATCAAAAAGCTTAGAAAAGGTTGTTCTAACTCAACTTGTATCTCATTTGAATTCAAACAGTCTTTTTAGTGATGTACAGTCTGCATATCGCCCTTGCCACAGTACGGAAACTACTGTTCTGAAAGTATTTAGTGACATTCTCTCTGCTTTGGATAGTGGAGAGATTACAGTCCTCAATCGTCTGGATTTATCTGCAGCATTTGACACAATAGACCATGATACATTACTTCACCGTCTCCAGCATGTCTTTGGCATTTACAATACAGCCTTACAGTGCTTCAAGTCCTACTTAGTGAACAGGACACAAATTATATCTGCAAATGGAATACACTCCAGCCCAGTTGACGTATGTTGTGGTGTTCCACAGAGATCTGTTCTTGGACCTGTTCTCTTCATTCTGTATACTCAGCCGTTCTCAAGTATCATAGATCATCACCCATTGTCGCACCAATTGTATGCTGATGACACCCAAATATACAAGTCTAGCCACCCAACTGAAGTTGATGCTACCATCCATGGAGTAGAGAACTGCATTTCTGATGTGAAATCATGGATGACATGTAACAAGCTGCTGATGAATGATGATAAAACTGAGGCTATTCTGATCACAACACAAAGACTTTCTCATTCACATCCTTTATCTCAGACAATAAATATCAGCAACACCAACATTAAATTCTCACAGTCAGTACGGATCCTAGGCGTTACTCTAGACAGTACTCTCACACTGCACCAACATGTTATGAACATATGCAAGGCTGCATATCTTGAATTGAGACGCATCAATTCCATTCGTAAATATCTTTCAGTTGATGCAACTAGAACACTTGTGTGTTCATTGGTACTTTCAAGACTGGACTATTCTAACTCAATTCTGTCTGGTTCGTCACAATATTTACTCCAGAAACTTCAAAAAGTTCAAATCACAGCTGCACGGATCTTCTTTAGAGTACCTCGATCAGAGCACACCTCACCACTGCTCTGTACCCTACATTGGCTATCAATTCGATACAGAATCAAACACAAAATTTGTTCTCTGTGCTATGTTTCAATGACAGACTCCAGTCCAACATACCTATCCAGCCTCACCCATGTGTATACACCAGCTAGATCCTTACGCTCTTCTTCTGATAATCGTATACTCATTGTTCTCAAGGTGTAAACAAAGTCACATGGACAACGTTCGTTTGCACACCAGGGCCCGGCGACGTGGAACGAATTGCCCATTGAAATTAGACACAAAGACACAGTGGTCCCTTTTAAGAGTGCTCTTAAGACTCACCTGTTTCTACTGCAGGGACAAAGTTAGCGACCTAATCATGTTTTGTATCTTATATGTTTTCAGCATGTTTTTATGTTTTCCAATTTCATTGTTTTTGTCATTTGTTGTTCTGTAGTGTAGTCATATCATTATTGATGGTGTAAAGCGCTTAGAGCTTCGAAAGATTAGGCGCTATACAAAGTCCTCATTATTATTATTATTATTATTATTATTATTATTATTATTATTATTATTATTATTATTATTATTATTACTTAGCTATAATATAGTATAGGCAGTTTTCAATATGTCACACTTAATTGAACAATAAGGTCAACTGAAAAATTGTAGCTAGTTTATTTGGTTGAATTTAATATGATTTTATCGTGATATAAGGACGATGATATTGACACGGTATAAATAGATGGTACCGAGACAGTATGAAAATTGGAAATTGGTCGATACAAAATATAAGAAAATGGGTACTCTCGCATTGGTCTTCATCACTGTCATCTGTTTATGACCTACATATTGTTAATATTATGGTCAATATAGCCAGTCTAGGGCTAATAGGACTAACTTTGGACATATAAGATGGTCAATACAACAACACAATGTGATTACATATTAGTACTTGAAGAAAAATATATGAACCAGTACTCAACAATTTTGTGTCTACCCTGTGTATGGCTATCCAACTTATCTAGAATCTTTCGTGAAAAACTGGAATGATATTACTTTTTTAATGAATTATCGACCCTTGTGCACGTCTGACATTTTTTACACTTTTATAACTATGATCAATTCTAGGCTTGACTTATCCAATTGTCAAAGTAAATTTCGATACAAAGAACAGGGTAATAACACTGTCGTGTCAAAGTCCAATATGAATGATGGGCCGGGCGGTACTGCCACAAAACCGGAGCACTGTGACTCACTTTGACGAATTCACTCTAAGATTTGTCAACGACACTCGTAAACCATTCCTAAATCAAGTGCGATAAAAATGCCAAGAAGCGGGGAGGCACAAATTTATACCAGAAGCTGGTCCTGCTCAAATTAGACTGTCAAACAGATACAAAGAAATTAGAATGGGTTTATTTAAAACGGAAATGTAATATACTTGACATACGTAAACACAGTTTGTATTTTTTTCTTTTATTAAAATGCGGAGCTTACACTTGAAACAGCTGGAAGTCTGATTCGTTGACATGCATCCGGTGGCCCGTGTGCAGGTCGGTATGCCAGTGTGTTTATGTCTGTGTTTTTGTTTGTTTACTGTCATTTCTCCAGCATTACGCTTAACAAACTGGAAACATCTTGCAAGTTGTATAATTCACCGGTAGAAGATGATTCAGACTGTTCACGGTGTTAAAGACTTTGGACTTATATCGTGGTGAGTTCGCAACGTTTTAGACTGCACAACTCTTAATCCGCTTAATTAATTATTAAGTTAATTAGTGATTCATAAAAATAATTGTTTCTATGTCACTAATGTCAATTTTAATTACATGGTATACAAAAAGATAAACATCTTATTTCTTGATGTATTTGTACGCGTCAGATTTCCTTTGTGTGCATGTACATGTATGTATGTATGTATGTATGTATGTATGTATGTATGTATGTATGTATGTATGTATGTATGTATGTATGTATGTATGTATGTATGTATGTATGTATGTATGTATGTATGTATGCTACAATATTATCTACCATATCACTAATACAGATTTATGAGTCAATGTTCTGTTTCCTGAATTGTCCCAACATTATTTCGTGTACAGTAATATCATGGAGTATTTATATTGTTATAAATAAATAAATACATAATCCGTACTAAATGATTTCAATTTTTTTGGCTATAGACGTGATCATGAATTAAACATTCTTTCTGGAAGAAGATACACTATCTCAAACGTGTCAGGAAGCGATCTGGTTTAAACTTTATGTCTCGGAGTTCTCTTGTAAAATAGTTTGTTTTTCCTTGGAAAAGTAAAGAAAAACATTTGGTATTGAAATTATAATACTAGTTTTGCACTGTTTTATGTTTCGTCTTGGGGTGCCGATTTTCATTGGATTTAGTGATTATTACTAACCAGGAATTAAAATATGTTGGCTTTTGAAAATATTGTCGTATTTACTGTTTGAACATAATATTTTTTCCCGTTGGTAATGGTCAAAAAATTCTTTTTAAAATGCATGTCTTCGTGTTACTTTCAGTCGAAAATCTTACCACGAGCAAGGATGTGCTTACATTAAAATAAATTGGGAATAAAAAAGTTTCCGTACATTAATAGCCGAACGAATATTTAAATTAATTGTCACTAATTAGGCATATCTTATCAAATACTGCAAGAAAAGTGTATGTACATGTGTAATCGCATCATATTTCATAGAAAGAGAGCGTTCGCGATCGATATAGGTCAGGTTGTAAATTGTTAAAGATTTTCAAGAGTTTTATATACTTTATGCTGACTATGTCACTTTCTTTCACATTACTGTACTTGGGATTGAGAAACTACGGAAGTATTGGTCTTTCTTGTTATCTGATAATTGGTTGTCATGTTATTTTACGTTGAGATACTCCCAGAGTTCATTGCATCAGTGGTCATACACGTTAACATTGCATCAATGGTCATACACGTACATCATTGATCATACACGTTAACATTGCATCAATGGTCATACACGATATCATTGCATCAGTGGTCATACACGTACATCAGTGGTCATACACGTTAACATTGCATCAATGGTCATACACGATATCATAGCATCAATGGTCATACACGTTAACATTGCATCAGTGGTCTTACACGATATCATTGCATTAGTAGTCATTCATACAAGTTAACATTGAATCAATGGTCATACACGATATCATAGCATCAATGGTCATACACGTTAACATTGCATCAATGGTCATACACAATATATTTGCATCAATGGTCATACACGTTAAATTTGCATCAATGGTCACACACGTTAACAATGCATCAATGGCCAGGATTTTCTCTCTGTCTTTTGATAATAGAATTGATGTCTAACCATGGTTTCCAATATTAAGTTTCAGATCACTATTTTCGTCAATTATATTTCGGATGGAGTTTACTTATAGATAAATACATTAAAGCTTATAGCTTTTAGCTCTCTGTACAATGGATTCGTGCACAAGAATAATAAAATTTTCCATTTCTAGAATGACTGTGTTATTGTGTGGCAGCAATTATTTGTCCATTAGCGGATTCAAATAATTTCACACTGGTAATGCTATACACTCGGTTATTTACTAAGAAGCTGTTAGCAAACTATTATAAAGAGCGTAAAGGCAATGTCAAATCTCTTCATGACACCATCACTAAAAACATGATCCGGATAATGTTGATTCCTGCTCTGCAACCCATCATTGTCCGTCTTCTCGCAGGTTCTGAAATCGCACGTGACGTAGACCGTAGACAATAATAAGAGATAACCAAATAGATCATTTTACTGCGCTGTTTTATGATAGTTGTATGGATTGTCAAATAATCAGAGACCTGGAATGTATCACTTAGCTGACGCTAGTTTATTTTATTTAAAGAAGTCCTATTTAAAGAGCTTTAAGGTATACTGCATATTGAAAAATGAGACTGTGTTATTATATATCGGTGAGGGGGAAACTAACTTGTTATACGCATGTAGCAAATTGTATTCTATTACCTAATCGTTGAAGGTTATGCACTCTATTTTCAACCTATTTAAACATAAACTCAACATTGTCTTACATTAAAAATAACATAAATTTGAAAACTCACTTTGTTTTGTTTCTGTGACAAAATTAACCTGCTCCTTCATTGGAATCTGCATGCCAAATTATTCCCATTTTTGTAAGTTAAACTAGTAGTGGATGAAACAAATTGGCAAACAACAACAAGCGAAATCAAAACGAAAATTGTGTACGGTAAACAGTTGGTGATATAAAAAAAGAAAACAATAACGTCAGAAGAGAATAAAGGCTCCAGAATCTAAGTTATAAATTTAACCAATCGTTTTCTGAATTTAATCGACATAATTTATGTCTAGGCTTACATTTTAATTTAGCATCTAGCAATTTGATTTAATGAAATTTATGTCTAACTTAATATTTACCATTTGCAATTTATGTCTTACTTAAATTGACCAATTGATATACATGTCTTACATAAATTGACCGATTGACATACATGTCTTACTTAAATTGACCGATTGACATACATGTCTTACTTAAATTGACCGACTGACATACATGTCTTACTTAAATTGACCGACTGACATACATGTCTTATTTAAATTGACCGATTGACAACAAGTCTTACTTAAATTGACCGACTGACATATATGTCTTACTTAAATTGACCGATTGACATACATGTCTTACTAAAATTGACCGACTGACATACATGTCTTACTTAAATTGACCGATTGACATACATGTCTTACTTAAATTGACCGATTGACATACAAGTCTTACTTAAATGGACCGATTGACATACATGTCTTACTTAAATTGACCGACTGACATACATGTCTTACTTAAATTGACCGACTGACATACATGTCTTACTTAAATTGACCGATTGACATACATGTCTTACTTAAATTGACCGATTGACATACATGTCTTACTTAAATTGACCGACTGACATACATGTCTTACTTAAATTGACCAATTGACATATGTCTTACTTATATTGGGCCGATTGATATACATGTCTTACTTAAATTGGACCAATTGAACCTCTTGTATCAATATTAAACTGATGCATATTGATGGAACTGAGGTCTCGAAAAACGAAGTGAATAATATAGATCGAAAACTAAGAAAAGTAAATACCATGATTTTAAATGAATAATCTTTACTCATATTTATTGTTTGTGGTATAATGTATACAATTATCACAATCAGGTTTTACAAGAAGATTAATCCTTTTGTAATAGAAACATATAAACTATGTAATCACTAATGATATTAAAGGTAATATTTATTGGCGAGAAATTGCAAAAGAAGTATTGTCAGCTGAGCATGTCTCCCTTGATTTCATATTACATTAAGTTTGTAGTTTTAAGGTCACGCGTCAGCAAACGACAGGACATAATCGGCCAGTATATTAGGTAGAGGAAGAGCCTGGGAAAAAAAAAAAACAATTAAAACTACCAACGGAAGGGAAGCTAACTGCAAACTTTCTCACATAACAACAATGGCGAAGTCCGAGACTCCAATTCAGGTACACAGAGGTGAGACGTAAAGGAAAGAATTTATAACAAGAAATAAATTACATGAACTTGTTTGAAACTTGCATGATTTGCTTTGGTGTTACAACCACTAATACCGCATAACTGTGTAAATCTCTCCATGATGTAATTTCACATAATTATGTAAATCTCGCACTGGTGTAATAATACTGCACATCTACGTAAATGTCGCACTGATGTAATTAAAGAAACCGATGTAAATCTCACACTAATACTGCATATCTATTTAAATCCCGCACTGATGTAATTACAGATATTGATGTAAATCTCAAACGAATGTACTACTGCATATCTATTTATATCCCGCACTGCTGTAATTACAGATAGTGATGTAAATCTCACACTAATGTAATACTGCATATCTATTTATATCCCGCACTGATGTAATTACAGATATTGATGTAAATCTCACACTAATGTAATACTGCATATCTATTTATATCCCGCACTGCTGTAATTACAGATAGTGATGTAAATCTCACACTAATGTAATACTGCATATATATTTAAATCCCGCACTGATGTAATTACAGATATTGATGTAAATTTCACACTAATGTAATACTGCATATCTATTTATATCCCGCACCGGATAAGCAATTTGTAATAAGGTTAATCAAGCTGCATTATCTCCTTTGGACGGGCGTCGGACCCGTAATTCAAACATGCTCGATTTCCGCCCAGACCAACTCAAGCCAGCTGGCCCAGTCTTTTGGAAACAAGTACTTAGCTGGTACTTCCTCAACATGGTATAGCCAAAACCGTATTAAAAGTGCAGTTTAAAGCGTGCCAAGCATACAACATTTAAAAACAAAAACAATGGCTTTCTTATATTTCCTTGTTAAAGAAATTCCAAAATTTAACAAATCAGTCTAAAAACAAATACCAACAAGAATTACATCATCATGGATGTCAGTCATAATATAGGAAGCCATCTTGAAACTTTTTCTTAGAAAATCTGCTGATATAAGGCTATGGGGGAGCATTGATATTTAGTGGAAAGGAAACACATCTAGGTGGTTCGAAATTTTCCACCGATATAACCTACCATCCAAGTCTGATATTAACATTCCTGCTGTCCTACACCAACTAATTTATTCTTACGCGATGGAAGCTCATAGCCATTACAACTATAGTTATATTGCAGAAACACATGTTTCGCCCTATTGTTTATTTTAATCCTTATGTATGGGGCTGACATTGTGGAAACAATACCTTGTCACAAAGTAATTCACTTGTAAAATTCAGAGAGCAAAAAGATATACCTAAATGACCTCTTCTATTTTCAAATGAGATTCTCGTTAAAAGCCCCTATACTGCCGTGGACTCGAAACTTTGACTTATCTCATTCCTGTAGGGACGAAGCTCTCGAGAACAAAAGCTTTATTATTGCTTAAGGTTCGAAACGTTTGATCTACATATAACTCTGTCAGGTGTAAAGATAGAAGTACAAAACTTTCCTTAGGATCTATGTGTTCATATATCTACCTATCAACGATATTGAGTACATCTAAGTACCTTTGATATTACAGTTTCGAGTTTCATTTCAAAGTGACCGGTCAGTTCACGGACAGTTTGGTCAGTTCAGGTTAAAAAATCTGCAAGTAATTAGCCTTGTACACATTATGTTTAAAATTATATTTATATTTTAATTGTACATACATCCTAATAGTCACTGAAACTCTTAATTGTGCCAATGCGTTAGACGCAGCCCACTCTTACTGGGTTCGACTAACTCGCAATATTTAATGATCAACAAAAGGAAACATACTCTTGCAAAACGGTTAAAGGTTAAAATAGAATCCTGAGTTGACTTTCATAATCACAAAAGCAGATTTAATTTGTTATTTTTTTTTTTTTAACAAATTACGCACCGTGGACACCACATTCTGATGAGAGAGGTTCAGGCCATTTCAGAGTGGCGGAGCTGTGATAGGATGTGATGCGATATATTGGGATAGGGCAGGAGCTGGGATATAGTCGCAATAGAGTCGAGTGGAATTTCAGCATAAATAAGAAAATTTGAATCGACATACCGGCCAATGCACAGAAGCACCAGAATATTGCGCTCTGGCATGATAAGGTATAAACTGATTCTTAAACCGTGTGAATCCTTTAGTTACGAGTCAATACCTATAACAAATATCTGTCAACAAAATCCATTATGAGGACAAATGTTCACGTTTGGGGACTATTAACCATCAAGAATGTGAGAAAGCAAGTTTAAAGAGTCTCTTGACTGAAGTACCATCGGTGGTGGGCATTATTTAATCTCACAGCTGTTGATTCTCGTGTACTCTTTTGATGCCAAATGTGCAACATATTTCTTGGCTCAAAAAGGTATGTGCCAGGAAACAGTACTCTGTGGTAGATTGAATGCATCAAATGTTACATTTCTATTTAGTAGATCAATATGTAAAATGATTCTATCCAATTTAAACAAACTCCGACAGAATGTGAGATAGAAACAATGGAAAATGGAATATAAACTAAATTGTATGTACATAGCATTGACAACTTTTAAATTATACTGAAGAAGAAAGGAACCAAAAGACGCAAAACAAATAATTCAAACACTGAAATATCCATCAAATGAACTATATGATAAACATATAAGGCAGATGAATGTATACAAATGCGGTAAAAAAAATCATTACAAAAGTTCATTGACTGTATCAGCACTTACCGTTTGGAATTCTTTATCACTGTGGAAACGAAATTAAACGTCCCTTGCTTCATTTACAATATCAAGTGCTTTATTGACCAGCTGGAATTACATGTTATCAACTTTATCCTCCTATCCATATATGATATTTCCAGATCTGATTCGATATATATATATATATATATATATATATATATATATATATATATATATATATATATATATATATATATATATATATATATATATATATATATATATATGGTCTTGTATTTTTATTTTTTGTCGATTTTTATTAGCATAGCGAGCTAGAATAACTGAGGACCAAATGTCAGATGAGTCAGGCATGACCAACTGTGTTATCCTCGTTTAAGATAGCGTATTATTATTATTATTATTATTATTATTATTATTATTATTATTATTATTATTATTATTATTATTATTTTTGTTGTTGTTGTTATATGTAGTAGTAGTAGTAGTAGTAGTAGTAATAGTAGTAGTGGTAATACTGAATTATCGGAAAATGCATATAACTACTAATATATAACTATATATGTGTAAATTTGAGTGAATGAGAGAAGTCAATTAGAAGCCAGCATTAACATAACAGTTACAGAATCGTCAGAGGAATTCACGATCTTGGTAAGATGGAGGGCTGAACATGATTGTCAGGGTGTATGAGAATTTAAGATCAAGTAAAAGGAAGCAACAAAGAAGGTTTCTACAGTGTACTGAAGCAACAACATTCGACATTGTAAAAAAAATGTTATTCAAGTCTTTCTTTGATTTAAAATGCATGAAACGAATTGAATGATACTATATGCCATTAGATACATATACACAAAGTAACATGATGTTAGCATATGACGTGCGATAACGTACTAGTACAGAGTAACATGTTGTTATGTCATGTGATATATGCAGAGAGAGTGGCGTATTGTTACGAGATAGATGCTGCGAGATACATACAGTAAGTAACATGACATTATGATACGAAATACATGTAACACAGAGTAACATGTTATGCCTGTGTATTTTACATGGGATACATGAACATAACAGCATGTTGCTATGCCATGATATACATGAGCAGAACAGCATGTTGCTATGCCATGATATACATGAACAGAACAGCATGTTGCTATGCCATGATATACATGAACAGAACAGCATGTTGCTATGCCATGATATACATGAACAGAACAGCATGTTGCTATGCCATGATATACATGAACAGAACAGCATGTTGCTATGCCATGATATACATGAACAGAACAGCATGTTGCTATGCCATGATATACATGAACAGAACAGCATGTTGCTATGCCATGATATACATGAACAGAACAGAATGTTGCTATGCCATGATATACATGAACAGAACAGCATGTTGCTATGCCATGATATCCATGAACAGAACAGCATGCTGCTATGCCATGATATACATGAACAGAACAGCATGTTGCTATGCCATGATATACATGAACAGAACAGCATGTTGCTATGCCATGATATACATGAACAGAACAGCATGTTGCTATGCCATGATATACATGAACAGAACAGCATGTTGCTATGCCATGATATACATGAACAGAACAGCATGTTGCTATGCCATGGTATACATGAACAGAACAGCATGTTGCTATGCCATGGTATACATGAACAGAACAGCATGTTGCTATGCCGTGGTATACATGAACAGAACAGCATGTTGCTATGCCGTGATATACATGAACAGAACAGCATGTTGCTATGCCGTGATATACATGAACAGAACAGCATGTTGCTATGCCGTGATATACATGAACAGAACAGCATGTTGCTATGCCATGATATACATGAACAGAACAGCATGTTGCTATGCCATGCTATACATGAACAGAACAGCATGTTGCTATGCCATGGTATACATGAACAGAACAGCATGTTGCTATGCCATGGTATACATGAACAGAACAGCATGTTGCTATGCCATGGTATACATGAACAGAACAGCATGTTGCTATGCCATGGTATACATGAACAGAACAGCATGTTGCTATGCCATGGTATACATGAACAGAACAGCATGTTGCTACGCCATGATATACATGAGCATAACAGCATGTTGCTATGCCACGATATACATGAACATAAAAGCATGTTGCTATGCCACGATATACATGAACAGAACAGCATGTTGCTATGCCACGATATACATGAACAGAACAGCATGTTGCTATGCCACGATATGCATGAACAGAACAGCATGTTGCTATGCCACGATATGCATGAACAGAACAGCATGTTGCTATGCCATGATATACATGAACAGAACATCATGTTGCTATGCCATGATATACATGAACAGAACATCATGTTACTATGGCATGAGATACATACATATAACAGCATTTTGTTATGCCATGAAATACATGAACATAACAGCATGTTGTTATGCCATGAGATACATACATACAGAGCATATTGTATCATTTCAAGCGATATATGTAAAATAACATGACTCTCATACTGTTTAATAAATAACTATAATATTTGTCCATCAACAGACGTTATTCAATAATTGTAATGAAATATTGCGTGACACTAACATAAGACTAATTATAAATCCAATTTTATCAGTTGCACAACATGAAAGTTACAAATATCTTACAACATTGCTAGTTATTGCAATTCACAGAATATAAACAAAAACATAAGATGTATTTTGTCAAATACTTTATCTTTTGTATAGACCTTCTGCATTTCTCAGATGTGGTAAATTAAAATATAAAGATTGATTCTTCGCTGATAGCTGAAACTCTTCCAGCATAGGCGTTATTAACATTGTATGATAAAAATACATATGTATGTATGTATGTATGTATGTATGTATGTATGTATGTATGTATGTATGTATGTATGTATGTATGTATGTATGTATGTATGTATGTATGTATGTATGTATGTATGTATGTATGTATGTATGTATGTATGTATGTATATATGTAGTGTGTGTGTGTGTGTGTGTGTGGGTGGGTGTGTGTGGGTGTGTGTGTGGGTGTGTGTGTGCATGAACAGACGAATTTAAACAATTAACAACATACATACATGAAATGATGGAATACAATATTTGTCGTAATTTTAATTTCAATTTTACCTTTTACATTTGTATGGGTTATAATTGCCTTAAGTTTTGGTAAAGTACAGAAAATGGGGCATTCATATTATTTATGTTATTTGCTAGCCAAAACCTTTCTTTGCTTCAAGTTGTATTTGCGTCTTAATTCCTTTTTGTTTTTGTTTACTAATGTGTATACAACGTTATAAAAAGTAACATAATGCCAAGCGGGTTTATTTACAGCAAAGAAAATAGAAAGCGATGCATAGTGTATGCACAATGTGGCAATGCAATGACTAACTAACCTTTTCATCACTTAAAAGGCTGGCAAATTCATTAACATCAGCTTCAACCTATTATATAGACGTTTGTTATTTACGATGATAAGCAAACATTTCGATTACTTAGCTATACTCTATAATAACAGAAATATAACCAGGATAAACAAACATATTTGTTTTAGATAGTCTCTTCGGAACGTATGTAGCTTTTTTTACTTTTCGCGAGGATTTGACATATATTTATTCTAATTATACTTATATATTTTTTCTAATTATACTTATATATTTATTCTAATTATACTTATATATTTATTCTAATTATCCTTGTTTCCGGGACTCCCTTGAACCAACAGATGTGTGTTAAGGGAACATTCTCAAATTTTCCGTTTTGAATAAATTTTTATATCTCGATTCTTTTCAAATTATGAAAACCACGGTCTATACATTTTTTTATGGTGATTCTCTTCAGGAAGCCTCAACGTAAAGGAACCATTGTTTTGTCCAGGCGACCGAAGTGACCCTTCTGTATACAACCAAGATGACTTCTAATCTTCTAATTGTAGCCTTTAGATCCTAAATACCAAACCTTATATATTCCGAGGAACCACATTTCATACCACCCTTTGGCATTTTGCACAGAGTTTGCGAAACATAAAAAGTCATTGTTCGAAAACACCATAACTATTAAAACTCATTGCAATCCTCGATCCTACAGAACAGTCGTGTGCTCAAACAATACGGAAGATGTATTCTGCGTTGTTGCCTGCCTAGTGGCATTTGTATTAAGGCATTTGTATTAAATTTATATTAAGGCATTTGTATTAAGGCATTTGTATTAAATTTGTATTAAGGCATTTGTATTAAATTTATATTAAGGCATTTGTTAAGGCATTTGTATTAAATTTATATTAAGGCATTTGTATTAAATTTGTATTAAGGCATTTGTATTAAATTTATATTAAGGCATTTGTATTAAGGCATTTGTATTAAATTCATATTAAGGCATTTGTATTAAGGCATTTGTATTAAATTTATATTAAGGCATTTGTATTAAGGCATTTGTATTAAATTTATATTAAGGCATTTGTATTAAGACATTTGTATTAAATTTATATTAAGACATTTGTATTAAGGCATTTGTATTAAATTTGTATTAAGGCATTTGTATTAAGGCATTTGTATTAAATTTGTATTAAGACATTTGTATTAAGGCATTTGTATTAAGGGTAATGAAATTCTTACCTTTCGATGGGACGAGATTGACTCACATACCTGACTCATGCATACCTCCAGAAGGGATGAAGTTGACTCACATACCTGACTCATGCATACATTCTGAAGAGATAAAGTTTGACTCACATATATGACTAGTGCATACCTCCTGAAAAGACGAGGTTGCCATACATACCTGACTCATGCATACATTCTGAAGAAATTAAGTTGACTCACATATCTGACTTATGCATACCTCATGAAAGGACGAGGTTGACTCACATACCTGACTCATGCATACCTCCAGAATTGATGAAGTTGACTCACATACATGACTCATGCATACCTTCTGAAGGGATGAAGTGGACATATATACCTGACTTATATATACCTACTGAAGAGATGAGGTTGACACACATACCTGTCTCATTCCTACATCTTAAACGGATGAGGTAGACACGCATACTAACTCATGAATGCCTCTTGATGTGATGAGGTTGACACACACACCTGACTCATGCATACCTCCTGAAGAATGAATGCATACAGAGAGCGTAAACAGCCAATATTAAATTAGATAGAAACACATTCTTGTCATAGTTGTTTATTTCCATTTGGGGAGACAAACGTACATTTACGTGGACTCAATAATATATCTTTAGAATGATGTTCCACCTGAGAAACCTTTGAAATTGTAAGTGGAATGGTGTTTATATAATCAATTTTGTCTTTATTCACTATGCATTTTACATATTTGTAACCTCTTTACAGTTTATTTTGTACACAGCGATTACATGTATTTGGAGGTGTTTATGCTTCTACAATTTAAAGCATACTATTTTTTAATTTTTAAAACTGTAATTAAATTCATACATACATACATACATACATACATACATACATACATACATACATACATACATACATACATACATACATACATACATACATACATACATACATACATACATACATAGCGGCCCCTTGTAGCTGAATATCATAAGCTGTCGCTTTTACCGATCAATGTCATCTTACCCCTGTCGTTGCTGGTTCGAGTCTTGGTCAGTTGACGGTTGGTATTAGGTCAGTTTGGATTATGCAAATACCGATTTTCATAAATAATATGCTTGTAACATCCGACATGAACTAGCGATAAATATATCAATGAATGATAAACGAAACGAAATTTAAAAAAATTATGAAAAAGTAGACTTTTAAATGTCAGAATAGATAAACAGCAGTGAAATAAATAATAAGTAAAAAATTAAAATAAATCAATAAATACAACTAACGGGGCGGGGAGATGGAAGCCTTTTAGTCTAGAGCTTACTCATTAACGATTTCAGTAAAATTGTGCTGTCGTCGATTGGAGATGCAATACACTTCCTTCCACCGTACGGCTTTCTATACCACTTGAAATTCACGTTTTTCTAACAGGTTGACATGTCTATGAATAAGTTCGGATAAGTACCTAGGCACAAGCTTAGAACCGTCCTGATCTGACCACAATGACAACCAAACACACTCAAGATACGCGTGCTATACACCGCTCAGAGTGTATTAGAAAGATTTAAAATGCAAATGGCGGCTAAGCGCCTTTCAGATATATATGCATTTTAGTTCTTGTAAACTAATCAATCAAAAAAAAAACAAGTTCGTCAATGCCGGACTACCCATTAAGTGCACGAAGCCCGTCCTTAGGGCAATTAAGTGTTGATAAAAAACGTTTAATGAATTAAATATGACCATTTCGATCTGCATGTACTGATATTTTCCCACCTTATACCTTTAATATATATTTTTTTGTTTCACATGTTGGGTGGGGTCACCAAGATATTTTTAGTGCTTAGATCCAAGGACAGCCTTCATCCGGCATTGAGTTCAGCTCATTTGAGTTTTATGTAGTTTTTAATTATACTACAGCGAAGAGTAAACACCAGACATAATTGCCACAGAAAGTTCACCTTTAGCATGAAGAATCTTAAGCATAAGACAGAGACAAAATTCAAATCATTGTTGTCCAAATAAATTTCGAACCAGATTGATTAATTGATTGATTGGCTGATTGGCTGATTGGTTGATTGCATGCTTGATGGATGGATGGATGGATGGATGGATGGACGGACGGACGGACGGACGAATTGATTGATTGATTGATTGATTGATTGATTGATTGATTGATTGATTGATTGATTGGTTGGTTGGTTGGTTGGTTGGTTGATTGATTGATTGATTGATTAATTGATTGATTGGCTGATTGGCTAATTGGTTGATTGCTTGCTTGCTTGCTTGATTGATTGATTGATTGATTGATTGATTAATTGATTGATTGGCTGATTGGCTAATTGGTTGATTGCTTGCTTGCTTGCTTGCTTGCTTGATTGATTGATTGATTGATTGGTTGGTTGGTTGGTTGGTTGGTTGGTTGGTTGGTTGGTTGGTTGGTCCCGGCTGGTTGGTTGGTTGGATTTTGGATTGCAGACTCATTTTTAACCGAACATTGGTGCATGAACGACTAGTTAGCACCGAAGAGATAGAGGCAGGATCATTAATTAGACTGGAGCTAGAAATAAAACTTCCAAAATGAAATAAAAGGAAAAGCAGAGGGACAAAATTTATTTTAATTTAGATATCGTTGTTACGCTTGTCTGAGAGTTTCTAATGACTGCATACTATTGGCTTACATTTAAGCTGATCTATCATTGGTATATATTGTTACCGACGTCTGTGCATATTATTGGTATACGTTGAATTTGATGTATATGCATATAACTAGCCTACATTGCATTTGATATATGTACATACCATTGGCATGCATTACGTTTGACGACTGTGCATACTATTAACCGACACTGCATGACGTATGTGCATTAGCCGACATATCATTTAATGGTTTCTAGAGACGTCTGTACATACAATTAACCTACACAGCACTTGACGTATGTGCGAACCCATTAACATACACAGCACTTGACGTCCTTGCATACCATTACCATTAACACACACAAGTGACGTCTTTGCATACCATTACCCTTCACATACACAACAAGTGACGTCTTTGCATACCATTACCCTTCACATACACAACAAGTGACGTCTTTGCATACCATTAGCCTTCACATACACAACATGTGACGTCTTTGCATACCATTACCATTAACACACACAGCACTTGTCTTTGCATACCATTACCATTAGCACACACAGCACTTGAGGTCCTTGCATACCATTACCCTTCACATACACAACAATTGACGTCTTTGCATACCATTACCATTAGCACACACAGCACTTGAGGTCCTTGCATACCATTACCCTTCACATACACAACACTTGACGTCTTTGCATACCATTAACATACACAACAATTGACGTCTTTGCATACCATTACCATTAGCAAACACAGCACTTGAGGTCCTTGCATACCATTACCCTTCACATACACAACACTTGACGTCTTTGCATACCATTAACATATACAACACTTGACGTCTTTGCATATCATTAACATACACAACACTTGACGTCTTTGCATAACATGACCATTAATCTGCACAGTATTTAGGTAAATGACATCACTTGAATTATCAAGGTAATCAAGAAACAAATAAACTTACAGTTTTCTTGCTCCACAGGAGGCAAATGCAAATTACATGCATTTATTTAGAACAGTTTAAAATATATGCCATCTCCTTCAGGGAGGAAAAGGAGCACAGAACGATTGTCAACCGATACTATCTTGAAAGAGCAAATACAGATAATTATGCTACTGTATTGTATTAAAAATCTTTTTGCTGCATGTCTCGAAGACTTTTATTATAGTCATCCTTCAGATGTATATGACAGTATGCAGTTGTTATTATGAGTTTAACGCCATTTTCAGCACACGATAGAACTTATATGGCAGACAGTATAACTGTTGAAGGCAGAACGCGAAAAAAAAAAAAAAAAAACGGTAAGAAGCCCTGACTCAAGAGGAGCAATTGGCAAGCTTTCTCACGTAACCACGCTGAACGAGACCGAGGCTCTAAACCATACATTAGTTGGTAACGGCGACAGCTTGAGACTACTAGGTCACCCGAGAAGTGTATGTATGTATGTATGTATGTATGTATGTATGTATGTATGTATGTATGTATGTATGTATGTATGTATGTATAGGTAGGTAAGTAGGTGAATATGTATGTAAGTAGATGTATGAGAATATTTAGGGAGATAACCCTTTATAACTAAACAATTCACATAAATTTCTTAAAGTTAAAAGAAAACTGATAGAAATGTTAAAATGTTAAAATGGTATATACAATAAAACGAAACGTAAACACATGCATATGTTAGGTATAGTGTAAAATATTACTACATAAATCACATGATTAAAAAAAATAATCAAAGATTAGCTTGAAATTTGAACGTGACATTCTTAGACACACCTATGCCTAGCGATATGTGCTAGGTTTTGTTGGATTTCAGTGGAGGTCTTCGTATATTTAACTAAAATGAGATACAATTATCGGTGCAACTCACAAAATACGAGCGAAACGATATTTTGACGTGACCTTATTTGCTGTTTTCTTGCATCTATTTTACTTGGATATACCAATTTGATCTTGTACATGTATGTTTATAATTCACAGCAAGTTTTATAAACAAATTATTCCAAGTCGTCGTGTTCTTTGTTCCCCAGCAGTTTACAGATAAAAAAAATAATAAACCGAGTTTGCATAATTGAAATCGAACCGACCCCATCCCCCCAAAAAAATCCAATTATTCTTCAATTTAGAAAAAGAAGGTTTAAAATAACGATGATATTACACACAAAAAATTGACGCTTTCGGTAATTAAATGGAAATACAACTTGACAGTATGAATGGTTATAATGTACAGGAACTTGTTAAAGTTGGATGGTTAGATGTGAAGAAAGAATATTTAAAATCAGAACACTTTAGTAGTGATAAGTGTATTGTTATTATTTCTTGCACAGACATACTGCATTACAATTTCACAGGTCAAAATGCATGTCGTCATTTTTTCCTTCATCGTATTTTATTTTAGCCTCAAATTATTAAATACAATCACTTTTTCCGAACTTTTTTTTAATATCAGGATAACAATAAAGTTAGCGTTGACGGCGAACAGAGATAACATTTATCTCGTTTATTAGATTTGATCTAATTTAAATATGTGAAGCTAAATAAAAATGTACTCTTGTATGCTACAACTCCGCCCCCCCCCCCCATCTTTATAACAATTGCAACAACCAGGGATGGACATATTTTAAAATCCCGACTGAAACGTTTCAATAGGTATATAGAAAATATAGGACACCTGTCTCAGACGCAAGCATGAATGATTGGTTTTCTCACCCATGATACAAACAAATTTCCCAGTGTCTCGTTGCTGGCAATTTGGAAGAGTTTTTGAGGATTATCTTTCAATTATGAACCTATTGTAAGGTTAAATTGATAACAATTTCCACAAACTAACGACCCCACAGACACCACCATGCCACTCCAAATGTTTAATTAATACAAAAGGAAGTATGCTAGTCCTCATGTGAATACTTATTGGGTATCTAAAATTCAGTTAACTGTGACAAACATTTAAAACGACACAACTAACGGTAGCTAATCTGGAAAGCTGGATACGAATATTTCATGCTTTTCAATTATTCTCTCAACGTCAGAGAATTCGCTTACATGTAATCATTTTCATTGGTCATTCTTGCTTTTAAAATGAATTAGGGCAATTTGCATTTATGACAGATATCTCGTAACGTTGTTATTCTTGTTGTAGGGTTTGACGCCAATTTTGTAGCACAAGACAAGCTATACATGGCGGCCAGTAAAACTGATAGAGAAAAAACCCTGAAAACTCCGGGGAGAACTACCGACCCACGAGAAGCCACTGACAAGCCTTCTCACTTACCCACGTTAAACAAGCTAAAGACTCGAACCCACGCAGACAGGTGCGATGGCAGTGATCCGTAACGTTGAGTCGTATATACACGAACAGTTATTGCAAATTTAAGTTTGTGTTATTCATGCAATTTTGATATGGAAAACTGGATTAAATCATTATGTTTCAATCTGTTTCAACTATTTTTTGCGTTACTTTATTTAATGACACATCATCAATTCGTTTTGATGTTAATTATGTATGTATGTATGTATGTATGTATGTATGTATGTATGTATGTATGTATGTATGTATGTATGTATGTATGTGTGTGTGTGTGTGTGTGTGTGTGTGTGTGTGTGTGTGTGTGTGTGTGTGTGTGTGTGTGTGTGTGTGTGTGTGTGTGTGTGTGTGTATACTTACGTTATCATGGCGCAGTATCAACCATGGGCTTGATGGAAGTTAAAAATAGTTAACATTTATATGCGACGAATTGTATATAGCATGCAATTGAAAAAGTCGAAAATGTCCTGATGGGAGTTAGAAGGTGATATCAAGTGATCGCCAGCTTACAATTAGGCGATAATTTTCGTTAATTTACTACATAAATTTACATCCTACGTGTATACATATTTGTAGGTGTGGATTCTGGTCAGTCGGTGTTTGTGCTGATGTATTGGTTTGTAAGCATGGACGATAGTTCAGAGATGAAGATGCTGCTCAGTACGACTTTGCATTAGTAAATGAGATTCCTGTCAATAACGCTGTATATTGATTGGTACGCGTCTCTATGCCGATTATTAGAGGTAGATGCTAGTCAGTATAAATGCATTGCCTGGTAGTTGTGGGTGATGGTTTGTAGGTGTATATGATGGTAATTAGAAGTCGTGATGGTCATTAAGACTTTGTATTGGTTCAGCTGGTGTTGGTTAGTTGTTGTTGTTTTTGTTGTTCTTGGGTTTAACGCAATTTTTCAGCACACGATAGGCTATACATGGCGGCCAGTAATATTGGTGGAGAAAGCCCCCCCCCCCAAAAAAAAAAAAAAACAGCAAAAACAACACCGACCCACGAAAAGCTACTGGCAAGCTTTCTCACATAACTACATTAGCCGAATCTTAAACTCTAACCCACGCAGAGGTGAGATGGCAGTGATCCGTAACGAAGAGCGCTTTAGACCACTCAGCCACTCGGGGCCCCGGTTAGAAAATGGGTTCTGTTCAGGACCACTGTAGTTGTGAGTAGGTATGGGTGTTGGAGGTGGGTACTGGACAGTGATTAATTGAATCTTGTTTAGTCAAACGGCGTATTGGTGCTGGTAATAGCCATGCTAAAGGGATATTGATTATGAAGTGTATGAACTGGAGTTTTCATTATATATGTATTTCAGTGATAACAACAGTAAGAGCATTACAAATAAAAAAAAAACTATTGTTAAAATGTGATGATCAGACATTTCAGGGACATCTAGCTAAATGACTGTGATAACGTAACTTAAATGTATAAGACATTTACTCCAACTTTGTAAAAAAATATATAAATATTGTTTGGTCAATCTGATAAATAGTTATAACCGTCCAGCACATCGTATTGTGTGGAGGTATATTTCCTCATTGTGAAATACTGACCACTCTGTTTAAACGAAATATTTATTTATTGATTTCGAAATATTATTTTATGACACGAATCACTTTCCTTGAATTGAACTATATTTTGGGTTGGTCATATTTTCAGCATTTCCCTCTACATTCCAATACTATCTGTATGGTCATCTATCCGAACAATACCTGTATGGTCATGAATCCGAATAATACATGTATATTGTTATGTGTCCGAATAATACATGTATATTGTTATGTGTCCGAATAATACATGTATATTTTTATGTGTCCGAATAATACATGTATATTGTTATGTGTCCGAATAATACATGTATATTGTTATGTGTCCGAATAATACATGTATATTGTTTTGGTTTCGAATGATACATGTGCGTTCATTGATCTGAATAATACATATGGTCGTAGATCTCATTAAATTGGTTAAATATTGTTGTATAATTTCTGACCTATTTATTTCTCAAAAAAAATTGTTCTAAACAGATTGGAACCAACTTTAACGCTAGTTCATATTTCTAAATAGCATATTGTTTGCGGTTGTAAGAACTATAATCACATAACCTTACTATAACACCATAAGAACAAGGATACAATGCTATTCACTGTAATGGCTTAATTTAGGACGATTAGTAAGGCCCACTATAATACACTGATGATTCGTCCATTTTAGAACGTATGCCCAGTGGATGGTCCAGATACAAGAAAATCAAATATGAAATAAAAAAGAAAAGAAATTTTTATTGTTATAAGTAAGTTAAACAAAAAGAAAAAGAGCAAAAAGAAAGAGAGTGGTGGAGATTAAGTAAAAAAGAAACATGAAGGAAAGAAAGGAAGAACGTAAGAAATAAATAAAGAATGGAACAGACAAAAAAATATTAAATACTCTAGATAATGCAAGAAAAGCTAAATAAACACATGGTTCGCATTCATCATGTTAACGTTTAAGCAGATTGTGTTGTTCTTTCGTTCTTTCTTCTTCCATATAAATGTGTTTATAGAGATTCCCTCTCCATATATATGAACCTAGTACCGACTTATACTTAATCAAGGCAAATCATTATTTGATTGCTTCCAGATAAAAACAATTCCCACTATTATAAACAAATTATCCCCAGGATTAAGACATCTCCAATCGAGAATGACAAACGTAAAAATAACACAAGTTATTACATCCTATTTTCTGACACAATAAGGATAGCATGGTCAAAGTGTTCTGGACCTTCAGGTTAGGACTTTTCATCCTGGAACTCACGCAAGTTAATTTTGAATAATTTGATATTTTTACACGTTTTTATTGTCTCCATATTTCCGACCCTCACATAACGTGACAGTTGTTGCACCCTGTAAATTATGTATCCTGTGAATACAACCTTTGTGGAAAGAAGTCATAAAACCTCGAGGATCGCCATAAAACTTTCTAAATAATTCAAGAAAATAATCAAGGAACATTATCGCTGTTAGATATTTTAATCAAGAAATACCGGTTGACAAAAGGCACGAAGTAAACGTGTCGTTTCTGTTCCGTACTGAAGAAAGCTAAATTTTCAATTTGCCTTAAACGGAAGGAATTTTCGAAAGATCAAAGAAAAAGTCAGAAATAGTAAATCACTGGAACAATATAACCATGTCATTATAGACAGTCATTTGTCAACGGGTTTCAAAAGCGTTTTTTTTTACACCAGGACAAATCTGTACAAAAGGCTAACCAAGTCTTATTTGGAGTAAGGTAGATAATTATGTGAGACATTTGGACACAACGATTCGTTTAATTTTTCGCTAATTATGTCAAACACCCGCGATTATTTTTCGTCATAGGATTGTTCTTATTTTATACTATGCACCGAAGGGGGGTTAATTTAATTTTGTCAAATGTAGGTGGTGGAGCAAATTTGTAGGTTAAAGATTAATCCAATATTTATGCTAATTTAACTGTACGTCGTTAGGCAGATTTTGACGCTCACATGTTGATTTC
>JARLTB010000159.1:3290000-3297500 GCA_030141615.1 Unio pictorum | reverse complement strand
ACAATAACCTTAATTATTCCTGGCGATAAACTCCTAAATTAGAGAGACAGTCTGAGAGACAGACAGACAGAAAGACAAAAAATCAGAGAGAGAGAGAGAGAAAAATTCAGAACATTTATACATAGTAATTAGTGATCTGTCTCAGTGTAAAAGTTATTTACAAAAGTGTTTATATATCTAAATCTGACTGATTGAATTGATATGGGGAAAAAATGTGAGCTTCATTATATTGTACTTAGTGTTTCACATTTTTTTTATATTCGTGGCATTGTAATGTGAAGAGCACTTTCTAAACCTATATATTGTCTTTCTTTCGAAATATCGTAATACTAACTACCACGTGGAATATATTTCGAATTTGTAAATACTAAAATGCAGAATGCTCTTCCTAATGTTCAATTTTCATCAAATTTTATTAGAACTCAGTCCATCTACAAATTATTTTATTCACATTTTCTTCTTTCGAGACACGAGGTCATTGAAAACTCTAAGATCATGCCTGATACATTGCTTTTGTACCTAAGACACATTGGAGTCAGGTCTGATACATTGCTTTTGCACTTGAGACACACTGGAGTCAGGTCTGATACATTGATTTTGTACTTGAGACACATTGGAGGCAGGCCTGTCACATTGCTTTTGTACTTGAGACACGCTTGAGTCAGGCCTGATACAATGCTTTTATACTTGAAACACACTGGAGTCAGGCCTGATATATTGCTTTTGTACTTGAGACACATTGGAGTCAGGCCTGATACATTGCTTTTGTATTAAGACACACTGGAGTCAGGCCTGATACACTGTTTTTATACTTGAGACACACTGGAGTCAGGTCTGATACATTGATTTTGTACTTGAGACACATTGGAGTCAGGCCTGATACATTGCGTTTGTACTTGAGACACACTGGAGTCAGGTCTGATACATTGCTTTTGTATTGAGAAACACTGGAGTCACGCCTGGTACATTGCTTTTGTACTTGAGACAAATTGGAGTCAGGCATGATACATTGTTTTTGTATTTGAATGCAGTGGTTAGTATCATTGTTGAATACTCGCAAGCAGGTTGCTACATCTTCAATACCACAAACCACATAGACCAAGCATATATGTTACTGGACCATACATTATATATATATATATATATATATATATATATATATATATATATATATATATATATATATATATATATATATATATATATATATATATATATATATATATATATATATATATATATATATATATATATATATATATATATATATACATAT
This sequence comes from Unio pictorum, assembly GCA_030141615.1. Classification (NCBI taxonomy): domain Eukaryota; kingdom Metazoa; phylum Mollusca; class Bivalvia; order Unionida; family Unionidae; genus Unio; species Unio pictorum. The sequence goes on along the minus strand of JARLTB010000159.1, from coordinate 3,296,224 downwards.
ATATGCATATATATACATATATATATATACACATATATGCATATACACATATACATACATATATATATATATATATATATATATATATATATATATATATATATATATATATATATATATATATACATGCGTGTCACAATTGGTCCGCGTGCGTGTAGTTGCATCTAAACTGTCTCTCCATCCCTGTGTAAAACATGTATATGATACAGTAAAATGATAACGATCCCGCACACAATAACTAAACTGTTTCTTTAAATGTAGAAAGCTCAGCATCTGTCTTCTCAAAACTACCCCCTAAGCACACGTGGTCAGTGAGGAAGAATGGAAGAAGGAAAGAAAGAAAGAAAGAAAGAAAGAAAGAAAGAAAGAAAGAAAGAAAGAAAGAAAGAAAGAAAGAAAGAAAGAAAGAAAGAATAAAAAGAAACAAAGAAAGTAAGCAAGAAAGAGGAAAAAGAATCAATGAAACAAAATTCCATTTTTAAAAGATAATAGGTGCATAAGACTTAAGAAACAAAATGAATGAATTAATAATTGAATGAACGAACGAACAAACGAACAAACGAACGAACGCACGAACGCACGAAAGAAGGAAAGAAGACTGAATGACTGAAGGAAGATATATATATATATATATATATATATATATATATATATATATATGTGTGTGTGTGTGTGTGTGTGTGTGTGTTCTTGATTATTCATCTTACTCAAGCTTTCTTTACAAATACAGCTAAATATTATGAAATGTTTTTAATGAAAGCTACCTATTTTTTTTCAGCCAAATAGGAATATGACATAACCAAATTTAAAGGATTACTTTGGGTGGAATCCTTGAAATCATTACATTTATCGTCATTTATTATTCTACTCTAACGTCATATTTCTCTTCTGTAAAGGATTTAAGAATCAATGCGCGCATTTTCTGTGATCTTGATCGCGGTTAATTCTATTAGTTTTCATTCCGTCGCAAGAGCACACTCCTTTCGTTAGGTTTCTCATAAAAGACTGGGTCTAAACGAATCCTCACAACACTTAATTAAAGATATAAATCTCCCGTTCAGATACACGAAAGCAAAGAAAACTTTAATAAACGATAATTTGGAATGCACCTGGTACATTTGGAATCGCAGGATGGACATAAGAAAATGAAAATGTTCGATAAACGGTAAAATAAAGAAATCATAATCGACGTCGTGTATAAATCATTTAGCTCGTTTTGGTGCCTTACGATGTCCAAGACTTAACAATGACTCAGGGCTAGTTGGCAAACACGTTTAGCGATAAAAGCTAGTTAGCAATTTCTCTCACACGCTTAGCAACAGAGTGCCCCCATCATAAACAGTATCCTAAAATTCGGATTGAATTTCCCTTGTTCTCTCAACGGTCACACAAATGTCAATATCGTCCATCCCAGCATAGTGGCACGTGCGGTTTGATCGTCGTCTGCGTCTAAGGGACTAGCGTGCTTGATTTATTAGCTTCCTTAAAGCGATATCATTCGGAACACCTAACTCTCCCAATCAATGAGGTCGTAGAAAGAGCAGGAGGGACAGAAGAATTCGATTTGCATTTACTTCGATTTTCGAAGATGAAGATCACAAGAGAGTAATATCTCTCTACATGCAGATGTGAAGAAAATTACTTAAGAGACCCTGGTCTCAAGCTGAGACTATTATTTCCAGGGGGAGCTATATTTCTGATGGAATATTAGGAGATCGCACCTTTTCATGCATTTAATCCTCTACTAATCAATATCTTTTGTATTTGATCTGAGACTCGAACATTTTTAGTTTTGAAGATATTGTGAGAAAAGATGAAGAGACGTGAGATAATGGGCTGAAAAATTGAATTTAGTCATGTTTTCATACGTGAAGCCATCGCTGAGGGATAACATTGTGGATACGAATTTCTTAAATTTCTTGTTCTTTGTGCATAAATTAATTTAGATATGTCTGATATCTCCCGTATGACAATTGCGACAAACATGAAAGAAATTCACTGCTGAATATTCTGACAGTAAACTAATTTTTGCTTTCAATTGACAAAATAAATAATGGGTACCATTTTTGATCATACATTTGTCCATTATCAAGAGTCGTATTTCGATGCAGCATGTCTTACACTTGGTGCTTGGGGAGGATTCGTTTTAATAGGCAGCACAAATTTGTTTCTTTATTTTATCTTCTTTTTTATTCTTCCATTTTATTCTTCCTTTCCTACTCTGCATATTTTTCCATTTTGTTGTTGTTGTTGTTGTTCTTCTTCTTCTTCTTCTTCTTCTTCTTCTTCTTCTTCTTCTGCTTCCTCTTCTTCTTCTTCTTCTTCTTCTTCTTCTTCTTCTTCTTCTTCTTCTTCTTCTTCTTCTTCTTCTTATTTGTTATTGTTGTTATTTTTGAAGTAGTAGTAGCAGTATTAGTATGCATGGTATATATAAGTTTTATATAACAATTCTATTGGTATATATAAGTTTTATATAACAATTCTATTGGTATATATAAGTTTTATATAACAATTATATTGGTATATATAAGTTTTATATAACAATTATATTGGTAAATATAAGTTTTATATAACAATTATATTGGTATATATAAGTTTTATATAACAATTATATTGGTATATATAAGTTTTATATAACAATTATATTGGTATATATAAGTTTTATATAACAATTCTATTGGTATATATAAGTTTTATATAACAATTATATTGGTATATATAAGTTTTATATAACAATTCTATTGATATATATCAATTTTATATAGCAGTTATATTATATCGTTTCAAAATTAGGTCATTTCAAAAGTAGGTCTTCGATTCCTTATTATCTAAATCTGTAATAAATTTCCACTAATTAATCATTGGCAATTTAATAAAATAATAATACAAATGTTAATAATCCCTGCCTTCTAGGTGAATTAACATATGACACAATTTCATCGAAAGAGAACAAAAAACTGAAATTATACCATGTAACCTCCAAGAATCTTGGACTTCGTAGGGGTTAGGTGTACAGGTTGTATGGGATTGTAATACAACGTTAACAATACCAACGATACAAAGTTGCAATAGCCTGTCAAGTTTATATGGTACATTTACGTTAGAAGGAATACATATACTGTAATCTAGTTAATAATTGTTTTCATTTCTTACTTCCTATTTTAGAAATAGGACAGGGAAAAAAAACTTATATGTAATATAGAAATGTGAATTAAATCGTAATATTGACTTATTTCATATCAATTGAAACGTACCAATTTACGCCATGACCCTGAAGGAAACTTGTCATTATGTTGTTGAAGGTAACGGAATGACCAATTAATTTTGTTGGGCGTAGGGGTTGGGGCTGGTATTTTATTTGGAGACAAAGACTATATATAGTTCTTTTAACTCAAGATAACCATTTTAAGACATTATAATCGATATATAGGAATTTTTCTTGATTTAAATCTGAGCAATTGCTTTCAGAGGGACATTCTTAAGAATTTGATGTCTTTAAATAGTAATTGCAAATACGTTTGAATACCAAACAGTTCAATCTAAATAGGACTTTGAGATGTTGACTTTGAAATACAGTCATCATCTACTATTGATTGTCGAGACCAGTGTGTCACAAAATGCAATATCATGACACAATATCATGACACAAAATCATAACACAACATCATGACACAACATCATGACACACTATCATGACACGTCATGACATAATATCATGACACAATATCATGACATTATAATGACACAATATAATGACATAATATCATGACAAAATATCATGACACAATATCATAACATAATGTCATGACACAATATAATGGCACAATATGGTGACACATTATCACGACACAATATCATAACATAATATCATGTCCAAATATCATGACAAAATATCATGACACAATATCATGACAAAATATCATGACATATTTTCATGACATTATATCATGACACAATATTATGACATAATATAACACATTATCATGCCACATTATCATGACATTATACAATGACACAATATCATGACATGATATCATGACATAATATCATAACACATTATCATGCCACATTATCATGACATTATATAATGACACAATATCATGACATGATATCATGACACAATATCATGACACAACTTGCATAGCGTTGTTCCAAATAAAAAATAAATAACTAGCATTACAATTCTAACATGCAAGAAAATGAAACAGTTCACCATCTCGACATCGAATTCTGATTTGTATGATGAAAATACGGGTGTACTAGTTATATCAAGATACACTCCAACTTCCCAGAAAATCACAACACGACTGATTCATACCGATGACGATTATGATGTGGACAGAGAAGAACATCACAAAGATACACATTATATAGATATCATCCGCTGATGAGGAGTATAAAAGTGACAACTCCTGCGTGACTCTGAGTGTCTTTATTATAAGACTAGACGACGAGGAGTATACAAGTGACGACTCCTGCGTGACTCTGAGTGTCTTTATTATAAGACTAGACGACGAGGAGTATACAAGTGACGACTCCTGCGTGACTCTGAGTGTCTTTATTATAAGACTAGACGACGAGGAGTATACAAGTGACGACTCCTGCGTGACTCTAAGGGTCTTTATTATAAGACTAAACGACGAGGAGTATACAAGTGACGACTCCTGCGTGACTCTGAGGGTCTTTATTATAAGACTAGACGACGAGGAGTATACAAGTGACCACTCCTGCACGATTATGAGTGTCTTTATTATAAAACTAGACGATAAAGAGTATAAAAGTGACCACTCCTGCGTGACTCAATGTGTCCTTATGATATGACAAAATGACGAGGACGAGGTGTGGCCACTCTTTTGTGCTTCCGTGTGCACTTTGCAACAAGACTAAACAATGAGCAGTATTGGAGTGGCGATTATTATGTGACTCTGTGTTCTCCTTGCTAAACATGTGTCTGGTAAGATGCTGCATTGATGACTATAATAATAATATTGATACAATTTTGTATAATGAGACTGCAAAGTCATCTCCTCCTTCGTTCATGCCACATTTATATTAAAATCTTTAAATGGTATAAATTAACATAGACGCTAATGCCTCAATTAGTCAGTGAGAAAATCCACGTGTAGATAAAACACCACATCAGGTCATCATTACAAAGACAGCATCTGATTTTATCAGCCAAAGAAAACCACTTTTCTAATTTTTGGGAAAGGTTTGTTTTGGAGTTGCAAGAATAACCTTTTAGAAAAGTACTTTTCTTTCAGGCCCTCGTATAGCGAAGACTGAAAACGTTGGACAACATTAGTATCTTTGTCAAAAGATACCTAAAACAATCGCGAAAAGGAGGAATTACAGTCATTCAATTAATTTTGGAGATGACTTTCTGACGACATTGTATAGATCCTAATTTTTCATCATTACATGTAGTGATTTTAGTGGTTAGTGGAATGAGTCTTGGGAAAACTGATGGGTGGGGGTTGGGCATTCGGCTGGACGGAAGGATAATGATATATTTTTCTTTAAAAAGTACTAAACTGTGGTATAGAAATGCATGTATATTTATTTGAAGTAGATTTTACTGGACAAGTGGTGGTCTCATATTCGGCCGTTAAAAATTGTAGACATCATAGGGAAAATGCAGAATTTTTTTTAAAACTTGCTATTGGATATTATTTTCCTGTTGTTTTATTACTAACATCAGTGATTTTGTTGTTTTTTTCTTTAAAGAAAAAACACGTTGTTGCATATGTATTAAAAATTACTGAAGTTTACCATTTCATTCATCAGACTAAGATTATACATTCTTGGTTTTTTTTCTACCGCTTTCTTTATCTTGAATTGTTTCTGTTTGGAAGAAGGATACCTTCATCTAATTATGCTATATAAAAAGGCAGGCGTGTATTTTAAATCCCAAAATTGTCAATTGTGTCATTAAAGATTGGAAACTTTGTCAGAATCTTGACAGATTTTGACAAAACTTCTAAAATTTATAGAAATTTCGCTATGGCCATATTATAGCTATAACTTCGAAGACAAAGCAAGAACCTTTGAAACCTGCAGAGATTTCATAGTACAGAAATCTCTACACGAGCTGTCTTAGAGCGCAAAATAAAATCGTTCTCTTTGACGATTGACAAGAATAAAGGAGAGGTTATATCAAAATTAATCGCATTCACCCGTACGTGGGTTAGAATTTTATAGTTCTATTGGCATTAGCTCTTAAT
>JARLTB010000159.1:3245000-3285000 GCA_030141615.1 Unio pictorum | reverse complement strand
ATAACATAATCAGGTGTGTCTGTATATCAGTAGTCAAGGTTTCGTACACTTACTAAAATATTGAAAAGATGTTAACATTATTAAAGGAATTGAATTTATCTAAATCATACATTATGCTACGGCAAAACAGCACATTACAAATTTCAGAAAGCATGACTGGAGATGATTTATTCATTTAGTGGCATGTTGTTGCGTTCTCGTGGCATTGTAATATTTATCACTATTTTTTTTTTTGTAACTCGACTTCTGTGTTAATTTTTCTCATTCATGGTTCGCTGGTAATTTTAAATTCAGCACTTAATATTCACAAAGTCTGACATGTTTTGGTACATACCAGTGTATTGGAACTATCTCAAGATTGAATATGGTACAACGTAACAATCAAGCCCCACTCGTGTAAGAATCTTGTATACAACATGGTTCGGTAGATGTCTCTGCATACTTTTAAACATCATCCACAATGGAGGGATTTCCACGTTTATAGTACAATTCCACCACTAAACTGACCCAGTCTTGTTTGCCTCAAGTGGTTGACGTGGTCAGCGACTAAAATGGTTGAAAACGTTTATAATAATCGTAACAAAAAACAGGAATCATGAAGAGACGCATTAATGTTTCTACATTCTCACAAGAAAATGGTGATAAATATATAACCTGACTGACGACGTAAAGATGTAAACCTATATAGAACTAATGGTCTGTTTTACCTATATAGAACTAATGGTCTGTTTTACCTATATAGAACTAATGGTCTGTTTTACCTATATAGAACTAATGGTCTGTTTTCAAAATACGCTACTCGGTTTATTCCTAAGTAGCTTAAGACAAACATTACACGTTTCAAATATGAAAACTATTTTAATCATTTTTTTCATATGTTTGTCTTAGTTAATGGAATAACATCTTGTTTGGAGACTATGATAAAAGATGTATGTATTCACACTAATATGTATGTTAATATTATGAATTTAACTTATGCCAATTATTGTATGACACGGGTCATTTGCATACAACAGATTAAATTGCTACCTTTCGTCAGAGATTGTAGATAATACTTTTAGATAATGATCATTTATAAACAAAATATTTGTTTGGATTTGGGTTCAGGCCATTTGGTTTTGCATTGGAGAAAACAAACATTGTCTGCCTGATATTTGTCCGGTTCCTTGCTACACTGTAAGTAAGAAAACTGTTTTATCATCTTCACTGTTATACTTTTGGTGATAGACCTCGTCAAAGTATAGCATGGATTGTTCTGGAAATAAACTATTGTCCAACATTCTGGGTCTTCTAATGCGTATTATTTTTTTTATAAAAAAATATAATCTTGTTTATTCATTCGTGTTATAAGATTTTGATGCAGAATCATTGTTGTGTTTATTATCTGAATTAGGCTGAAATTATTTAATTAAAACAATTCTTCTCTGGAAATACAATGTACTCATTACTATTCTTGGAAAGACACCTTAGGAATTATAGTCAAATTCAAACACGCAAACTGTGGAGGTATAACTTTGATTCAACAAAAGATCTCATTTCTAGTTCACGTCATTGGTACAATAGTACGTTATAGAATACTGGTCATTGCAGGCACATCAACACGTTCAGCGTTGGATTTTATTGGGGATACCACAAATTTGTATTCAAAACTTTTTTCATTAGGACTTCGTTAGAAAGTATATAATTGTTTAGGATTTAATTCGCAATACCGTAATTTGGTCTAACATTTTCGCTTTTTATTCAAATTAAAATAAATTTATTAAATTTTACAAAGGCTGTTGCTTCTCACTCATTTGTATTACGTATCTTAAGACCATATAGTTGTAATATGGAATTAGTGTGAATTCAGTTAAAGGCATTTTGGATTATATCAATATCCTACATCAAGACTGTTAGCACATGAGGTCGTCGAAGAATATTGAGACTTTGACACGTTCAATGCTGGAGCTCATTACAAACACTCTAAACGTTTGGACGTATGATGAAAAGTTTAAGACTATATGGGACTTCAATCACAGTACTGTTAGATCCTTCATAATTTCAACTTTGTATGCTATTGAAATACATTTCTTTGTTAAAATTTACACAACATGTTGTTTGAAATTATTTATTGGAATTACAAAATGCTCATTTGCTGTATGGGCTAAAACTTTTATTTGGGATTATTCTGAAATCTCTCAACGCCATTCTGGATTATAGCATTGTGATCCATCAAGACTGTTGGTACATCAGCTAATTCAAGACTATTGGGGCATTAGCAAATATTGGACCCGAAACTCATCTAGGGCCCTCTATAATGTTAGACGTTTGCGATAAAACTTATAAGATTATTTGGGAATTAATTATCAACAACGTATGTTACCTTTACAGTTTCACATTGCTTTTTAAGGAAATAAAATCTTGTCGACGTATACTAAACTTGCTGGATTTTCTTTTCGTGTTACTTAGGTTAACACCAGAGAGTTGTAACAATAACATGTTTGATTAGAATGTTAAAAAAGTAAAACTATTTATTAATTTTAAGCACACATATGGCAATTCATTTTGCAGACGTTTAGTTTGGTATAGTTTTAAGATGGCTCCCATATTTATGTCCCGTCTCATCGTTCTGTGAACAAATTACTATCGCATCTGCTTACAAATTCTCATCTGGTGTGTGTGTGTGTGTGTGTGTGTGTGTGTGTGTGTGTGTGTGTGTGTGTGTGTGGTGTGTGTGTGTGTGTGGTGTGTGTGTGTGTAAATGTTAGCATGAAAATTCCACTCTCCTCTTTAATATAATTGCTGTAACTAGACAGTCTTTTTTCATTATCTTCGGACAATAGTTGTCTTTTCAAACATAATCCTGTAATCGCAACAAAAGTGCGATTGTTTCTTTTCTTCAGCCACTGCCATCGATTGAAATAATCCTTAAAACATATAAACAGAAAAAATAAATTGACATCGAAGTAACAAATACAGGTACTGACTGAAAAACATATATCTACTAGAAATTAATCAAGACAAGCAATTATTGGTAGAAAAAGCGAGAATCGAATGAACAAAAATAGGTATCAAGTTACAAAGGGAGTATCGGGTGCGACACAATGAAGTGAGGGACAACCTATTTTATTATCGGGATCGGGGTGCCGCGAGGGTATACAGCGAAGTTCTATCAGACAAAAATTCTGCTCCCAATTGCCTTGAAAACATATACTAGCCTTTTATGTAGAAACAATAAGCAAATTCTACCCATTTTATTAGTTTGGCTGGGGAACTATCACTAGAAGAATGGAAAAAAATCCTAGTCTTAAAGATAATCACGGTTCTCTTCCCACTCTCTGGAGCTTAAAATAGCTGGTCCCTAAAACTGATAATTTATTAAAATTATAGAATGAAGAGAATATTCATGCATACGGTACGGGTGTCTCTTTACTTTTCAATTTTCAGTTCTTTCTAAAAGAAAAAAAGGAATAAAACGAGTAATTGTGCAGAAACCATTTCCCTTACATCAGTCACACCGACTTTGCTATTTAGCCCAAGACGGATTTCTTGAAGAGCCAAACGCAAGGAATCACAAAAAAGGATCACTATAGATGGTTAACAATTATATTTATAGACAGTGGGACAACAGCGTAACTAAATTCGCTTATGGCAAACGTATATAGTACGGCGTTTTCTGTACAGTATTATCATACCGTGGAGGAAATAAATAAAGGATAGTATGTAAATATGCTGTAAAATGTAGTGTTTGCTAAGTAAGAAATAATATATAATCCATTTATAAAGAATTCTATAAAATGTATACAAAAATAGGAAAAACAAAAGAAGCGGTTGTAACACAATTGATTCTTAGAGCTGTAGTAACATGTCAATTTCAATCAAGCCACAGTAAAACAAAAGACTGTAGTGACAAGTTATCTTCAAATAGGTAGTTTAAACCAACGTACTGTAGCAACAAGTCATCTTCAAGCTAGGCCGTGTACACCAATAGACTGTAGTAACAAGTCACCTATAATTTCGGCACTGTAAACCAATAAACTGTAGTAACAAGTCATCTATAATTTAGGCAGTGTAAACCAATATTCAGTAGTAAATAGTCATCTTGGATCTAGGCAGTGTAAACCAATACACTGTAGTAACAAGTCATCTATAATTTAGACAGTGCAAACCAATGGACTGAAGTAACAAGTCATCTTGAATCTAGGCAGTGTAAACAAATAGACTGAAGAAACAAGCTATCTTCGAGCTAGTCTTTGTAAACCAATAGACTGTAGTAACAAGTCATCTTCGAGTTATTCTGTGTAAACCAATAGACTGTAGTAACAAGTCATCTTGAAGCCATTCTGTATAAACAAATAGAATGTAATAACAAGTCATCTTCGGCCTATTATGTGTAAACTAATAGACTGTAGTAACAAGTCATCTTCGAGCTAGGCAGTGTAAACCAACAGACTGTAGTAACAAGTCATCTTCGACCTAGGCAGTGTAAACCAATAGACTGTAGTAACAAGTCATCTTCGAGCTATTCTGTGTAAACCAAATAACAAATGGAATCTATATGTGTATTCCATAATTTTGTTACGTGGTTGAGCATCTGCCTGCCAAGCCAAATAACATAGCTCGATTCCATTGAGATGTTTTTCTTAATTCAATAAACCTTTCTTAATGCGACACGTGCATCCATTTCATCCATTCGCCAACATTTTACATGTGCAAGTTATAAACTTAGTTTAACTGATTGCTGTATTTCTAGTTCAATCATACAAGTTAATTTTGTCAAAATACAACGTTCTAGATCACCTGCGACAAAAAGTTAATTAATTTATGGAATTGTACACCGTACATTAGTCTACAAGTAATGGAAATATCACAGCTGATGGGTCGAATATATCTGGAGACATTTTTCTAAGCGAAATGGGTGTGTGGATGTGGTATTTTTTTATTTTACTCTTTGTTTCAGTAGCTGTTGACCTGAAGTACAGCAGCGTCTGAAACAAAAACTGTTATTTCATGAATTTAAGAGGGCAACACATATGTTATTATTAATATAACGAGTACGTGCGCACCGTAGAAATAAACAGCTGTTGTAAAGTTGGCATGGAACGTATACATGTTTACCCGCATAAGCATTTCACTTAATTTTTTCTTAATCAATATTCGCCGCTGTATTGTATCTCCTTCGGGTTCAGAACATGGTTAAGGAGACATAGATTTGTGTTTCAGATGTTAAGTTTGAGCTACTCATTGTTTCTCTCCACTCATTACTCACGTTTTTGGACTCGATTGCTCACTGTTATAAACCCCATACATACTTTTGTCAATTCGATACCTGCTTTTCTCGACCCGATATTCTATTTTGTGGACTATGCTCTCGACCAAAAAAAGAATTATCATTCTTTATGAGCAAATATATGCTTTACGCAACATTTTGCACCATCCGTCTTGAGGAAAACGTCATTAATGACACTACACCGTCAAACATCTGTGCCATTCTTAAGGCTTGACGTTTCTACATATGATTCTAGTTAACATTATCGCCTGGATTATCTTTCTTTTAGACTGATAATTAAACTACACACATACACATATAATTACGGGTCTCGTTTTCCACCAAATTTAAATTGAACCGTCACCCGACTATATTTCTGTGCGCATTATATTTTACAAGATGCTACAGAACCGTGAATCATGAAGAAACATTAGGCTCCAATTTTAAAATCTCCTTTTGGAGCATAAAAGTGCTAGAGTCATTTTTCAGGATGTACGTTATTTTACGATATCGCTTCATTGCTTGCCTAATGCCCAGCAAATGTTACTCGGTTCGAGCAGCCTTTCGCGAGATGCGCTAGGTCTTCCATTATTTTCAATAACAAAATTAGCTGGAGTTCCCAATCATGGTCAGAAATAGTCTCTGACAAATGCTTCTGATTAAAACGTCTGCGAGGTGCGTGCTCTCGGATTCCGCAGAAATTTCTCAGAAGGATTGGATTGCACCGGGCTGATTTATGATCTGGATTCACAGGAACCGGGCCTTCTCGTGTCAAACATAGTATTTTTATGTCCTTACCAGAATCATGTAAAGAGCTGACAGACTGTTAAAGGCTTTCCTACAGCTATGGCTAATTTCATTAGGCCATCATCCGACATTACTATTATTGTACTGCCTAAAGACCTCTGTAACAAACTCACGCCAATTAATGTGCAATTTTTGTTTTGTTTGTAACAAAAACAAAAAAGAGAGATTACTAAACTTCTGTACGGCGATAAGTAAATTGAGTTTAGGACTGGTAAAAATAACCACTTATTATTTATATGCCTAACATATATCCATATTTTTTTTTCATCTATAGCTGAAGAGGAAAAAAAGCAACTAATAAAATATGGAGACTCGTTATAACATTTATTTTCTCGAAAAATGATGCCCTCTTCGTCACGAACAATGCAAGATGCTATGGCCAACTAACCATAAGCGAGGACTGTACGTTTAATGTAAAAACATACATAATATTTAATTATTTTGATTATGTTTGCACTGAACATTTTGCAAACTACATCTGATGCAATGAGCAACATGATGCATATACCAAAAAAAATCTTATCCTATAGAATTCTACTGGAATATGGATAAAGACTGTGTTATAAATTTGAGATTAGAGCATTCAAATGAAAACAACTAACATTCCTGATGGTATTTATAATAATATTCTCTAACGTTGTTTTACTAAATACATGCGGTATCTTCATAAACACGTTAACAAAAATGTTTCTCTTAGCAACAAAATCACAAAGAAATAGCCATCACACACTCTGGCACTTTAAGGGTTTACATCAATTGACGTCTTGTCTCAGTGTACATCTCGTATTTCAATAACTGTCCTAAAAAACCAAAAGACTGCTATTTTTTTGAGAATTTCTGAAATACATAGACGAAGTCTACAGAGGCAAATCTGGCTAATTTATGAGTCGGAGCCAGCCTTCCGTCTAAGCACAATCGTGTGGCGACATGTTGTGAAAAAATGAAAATAAAAACAGATATTCCAATTCAGTTCTTTCAGCAATATGATCTGTTATCTTGGTAATGATTTTGCATACTGACTCTTTGACTAGATTGATTGATGGATGGGATGTAGTGGGTACTAACTCATTCGCGTTCTACTACAAACGTGCAAATCTTTATAAACCAAAATAGCTAGGTCATACCTTTCACTCACCACGATCGATTGAAAATATTCTCTGAAATAAAAAACAAAAAAAAAAGAAATATTATACTAATAAGTGATAATAATTCTTTAAAGGAATAATTTCATATTCCGGTGTACTTTAAGAGGTATACAATTATATTCCGGTGTACATTTTAAGCAATACTATCATATTCCAGTGTACTTTAAGAGGTATACAATTATATTCCAGTTACTTTTTAAGGAATAACATCATATTCCGGTGTACTTTAAGAGGTATACAATTATATTCCGGTGTACTTTTTAAGCAATACTATCATATTCCAGTGTACTTTAAGAGGTATACAATTATATTCCGGTGACCTTGAAGAGGTATACAATTATAATCCGGTGTACTTTATAAGGAATAATATCATATTCCGGTGTACTTTAAGAAGTATACAATTATATTCCGGTGTACTTTTTAAGGAATAACATTATATTCCGGTATACTTTAAGAGGTATACAACTATATTCTGGTGTATTTTTTAAGGAAATAAATCATATTCCGGTGAACTTCTTAAGGTATAACATCTCATTCCGGTGTACTTTAAGAGGTATACAATTATATTCCGGTGTACCTAAAGAAGTATACAGTTATATTCTGGTGTACTTTTTAAGGAAAAAAATCATATTCCGGAGAACTTCTTAAGGTATAACATCTCATTCCGGTGTACTTTAAGAAGTATACAATTATATTCCGGTGTACTTTAAGAGGTATACAATTATATTCCGGTATACTTATTTAAGGTATGACATCTCATTTAGGTGTACTGTAAGAGGTATACAATTATATTCCGGTATACTTATTTAAGGTATGACATCTCATTTAGGTGTACTGTAAGAGGTATACAATTATATTCCGGTATACTTATTTAAGGTATGACATCTCATTTAGGTGTACTGTAAGAGGTATACAATTATATTCCGTGTACTTTCAAGGTACAAGGTATATTCCGCTGTACTTTTATGGTATACCATCATATCGGGTGTACTTTTATTTTAGGACATCATATTCTGGTATACTTTTTTGAGATTTAAAATCATTTTCCAGTGTCTTTTTTAGTTATACAATTATATTCAGGTGTACTTTTATGGTAGTACATCATATTCCGGTGTCCTTGTTCAGGTATAAAATCGTATTCCTGTGCCATTTTTTTAAGGTATAAAATTATATTCCGGTGTCCATATTTTAGGTATAAAATCATATTTCGGTGTCCATATTTTAGGTATAAAATCATATTTCGGTGTCCATATTTTAGGTATAAAATCATATTTCGGTGTCCATCTTTTAGGTATAAAATCATATTTCGGTGTCCATATTTTAGGTATAAAATCATATTTCGGTGTCCATATTTTAGGTATAAAATCATATTTCGGTGTCCTTTTAAGGTATAAAATCATATTCCGGTGTCCTTTTAAGGTATAAAATCATATTTCGGTGTCCTTTTAAGGTACAAAATCATATTTCGGTGTCCTTTTAAGGTATAAAATCATATTTCGTTGTCCTTTTTAGGTATAAAATCATATTTCGGTGTCCTTTTTAGGTATAAAATCATATTTCGGTGTCCTTTTAAGGTATAAAATCATATTCCGGTGTCCATATTTTAGGTTTAAAATCATATTCCGGTGTCCATATTTTAGGTATAAAATCATATTCCGGTGTCCTTTTAAGGTACAAAATCATATTCCGACCCCATTTAAGGGATTAAAATGAAGATATTTGTAAAATCAAATGAAGTCTGGAATTTTTCAAAACTTTTTAGGTTTTGGCCTATTTATGCGTTTTCATTTAACGTTTTGATGCTTACAGTTGCTACTGAAATTTGTATGCTGGCAAAAAGGAAAGGTGTGTGTGTGTGTGTGTGTGTGTGTGTGTGTGTGTGTGTGTGTGTGCAAATTACGTGTATATGGAAATGTATTTCACCTCAGGTACACTAACATAATGCAAATATTAGTTCCACTATATACAACGGTAACAGAAAACACATTTCAGTGGTTAATATTGGTTACAATTTAGTAATTAAATAGAAGTCAAATTAAAATGTGTGCAAAACATATTGATAACAATATATGTCAATACATCTAGCTGGAATAACAAATTTAAGATTGGTATGGCAATTGTCATAAAAGTGTTTCCTTTCTATTTTATTACTAACAAGATACAGGAAATCCCCTAGCAAACTTAATTATATTTTAAGACATTTAGTCACTAAAACATGGAACTAGAATTAAGTAGATAGCTTTTTCTATTAGTAAAATCAGAAATTTCTTTCTTTCTAAGAAATCAATAAGAAATCAAATTCCATCTAAAGAACGGTTCTTAAATTTTTGATACGTCATGCTTTGTCGACTTGTTTTCTGCGAGATTCGAATATACAAATTTAGTAGATTGAAAGCAGATATATTATGGTAATTTTCAAAAATGTATAGGGCACACAAATTTTCATTTGACATATTTCAATGTTTATCACATTTTGTCACTGTGATAGGAGTAAACTTTATGCACACATTCTCGGCTTACGAGGATTTACAGTATATGCAGTATACATTTTCAACAGCTGTTTGAAATAAATCATTTTGTACAATGTCTGACAATGTTCTAGCGCTCAATAAGATAGACAATTATTGTGCCCATGATTAGATTATCGTTAAGTTTGCACTTTCATAAGTAGGTAATTTTTTAACGTCGAAATGCTTACTCTATCTGAAGGTGTGTGTGTGTGTGTGTGTGTGTGTGTGTGTGTGTGTGTGTGTGTGTTATAGCAACCACTGAAGTCACACTACTTAAAACTATATCAGATATAGGTTCATTAAGGTGAGTGATTTTGCTACACTACATGTCTTGAAGACAAAAATGTTTAGGCGATCTCGTGCCGTATCGCAGACTGAAAATATCAGTATAAAAAAATAATTCGCCTTAATTTGCTTCCTTTGACTTTTTTGTCAATGCCAGTCAGTATATGCGTAATTTATTACCTATTTATATTGTTTTAGGAGATAAAAGAACACCTGTTACGGAAGAAAATGAAAAGAATATCTGACGAATTAAAAGCTAATACCATCTGGCACATGTACGGAAACATTCACAGTACGTGACACGAACAATATTAAAACTAATGTACAACCAAGAGAGCGTGGTTTCCTAAAATAACGTTTTTTCATTTTCATTTTTAATCAGAAATAGAAAGATCATCAGATTGAATTACTATTCATAAGCTCATTTAATTTTAATAAGCAAAAACCCGAATGCGCAGAAATTAGCTTGCCAACTTTCGGTTCATTCCTTTATAGTTTGTACTTAAACATCATATTCTTTTGATGGTATTGTCACTTTTCGTATACAAATTTGCCTTTTATTAATTTATTAAACGAGATAGGAGTGGATCGCAAAACTACCGATACTGCACTATTATCATCAAAACCTTTTCTTCCAGGCCAGAAAGTAAATGAAATGTACTAGATCAATCGTAATCTGTTTTAGAATGATCTTACGAGCACGAAGTTAAATTTCATGTTGTGTCAAAAGGTATCAGTTTATTGGTACCGAATACTAGCACATATTGTGAATTTTCATTTTAGCGTATTGCTCTGTACAGCGAATGACATCTGACCCATTGTAAAAGGACCCCAATTTGCGTACATATTTTCAAACCCTTTTTGGATGCTCCATACAGTATGAAATTTATGGACACTATGCATAAAGTGCAACTCCACTTATTGGGACATGCTTTTGAAGAATATAAAAAAGTACAAATCATACGAGCAGCTACTGTAGAAATAGTTTGTATCGCGTGCACACAAATATTTGTTTCGTTAATAGCACTGTGAGAAACAAAAGCGATTACAGACACATGATAGGAATATATAGGTGTATTTACAGGATGATTTCGAGATAAGGGATGGTTTACTAATTGCACATGTTCAGTTCTTACTTCTGTTATTGTCATTAAATATTTCGTGGATTTTATTGGGATATCACGTCTAAATTGATTCGCCGTGGACTTTAAAAAGCTCATAAATGCCATCTTAGGATATTTTATTTTCTGCATGTGTTTGTTTGACTGCGACTCAGGTTGTAGGCGGGCAACCGATATGGATGCAAACGTGTTTCCCATCTGGGAATGATGTTTCTTATCAACATCTCTCTCTCTCTCTCTCTCTCTCTCTCTCTCTCTCTCTCTCTCTCTCTCTCTCTCTCTCTCTCTCTCTCTCTCTCTCTCTCTCTAGCATATCAGACTCATCGTCATTCACAATGTTTACATTATATTATGTTAAAAGTTGTATGTTATTAATAGTATATATGAGCGTAGTTTTAGAGACCTTTTTGATTAGGTAGCGTTACTCATGACGTTGTCTTTCAATAATGGTCCGTATTAAATAGTCCTGTGCAAATATAATTTGGATGCTGGCTGGGATTCTCAGTGAAGAAATGATTAATTTGAAAAGAAGATAACTAAATGAAGCAATATTGTTACGTAACATACCAGCGAATTATATACGTCTGACGCCAAAATATTAGTTGACTGCACCGATATGCCTTTATATGTACAACATAAGCAGGTATGAAAAAGTGTCTCTCTCTTATCAAGAGCATACATAATGACAGGTCCTGGATATGGATATTTAACTAAGCTATAATGTCTTTGTTGGTCATTCGTAAAGTATATTCGTGAAGAAACATTGCGTCAAAAGTATACACAATGGCGGAATATGTAACTTAATTTCTTTACACATAAGTGTAGTAAAGTATTCCTGCAAGGTGTTTATGAGGGGTGAAAACATTTTTTTCATTTTCAACGTATCATTTCGTTTCGTCTTGTTAAAAGAAAATTTCTTATTTTCTAAAAGGGATATCAAACGATAGTAATTCGTATCTTTGCAGATATGTATAGTTCAGTTTTGAACACGAGCGTTAGCCTTCTCACGAATGAGAACAGAAGAAGTCCTATCTCATTCAGGGGACTGAAGACGACGAGCACGCTCTCTGTCTGTCTCTCTGTATGTGTGTCTTTGTCTGTCTGTCTGCACACACACACACACACACACACACACACAAACACACACATACGATAACCTTCTGAACTGTTTCAAATAGAAATAATTCTTTACAGTTAGTTGGCTAAACTTATGTTCCAAAAACGCTTAAAGTGCAGAAGATTATGGGTGATTAGAACCCTAAGCCACCACTGAGGTTTTTCGTTTGCGCAGCTACTTTTATACACCTCGCCTTTAACGACTATAAATACTATGTTTGGATCCGTTCCGGGAGGACGCGGGAAAGCTCAGCTAGTACAGCGAGTGGCGTGTCGTGGGTGATGGGTAAATTCAGCTAGTTTAGCGAGTGGCGGGTAGCGAGTGGCTGGTAAGTTCAGCTTTGTAATGACAATGCAAATGCACGTAGGCTTCCTTAAGTTGAACTAAGTTAGAAGGGATCTTTAGAGCTTGACGAGTCAACAATGGACGGTCAGATTGGATACTACTTCTCTTTGAATGGTTCAAGCATGGACGCGATATAAAATATCCCTACGATTTTTCGTTGGGTCGGAACGATTTAATAATTTAATTTAGGGTGAGAGATAGTGATATGCCAAAGAGCACGTATATTGATAAAAATTAAAAACAAACGACCAACATTTTTTCAAAACACAACATTTTTATTCAAAACAACTAACAAGTAACAATTAACAATAAAACAAACAGTATTCAATTAACAAACTAGTTTTTACATGCTTGTCAACGTTGTGAAGTGAAGTGAGATTTCAATGAATTAAAATCTAGCTAAATACAAAACATAACCATAATTGTCACAACACCATCGTATTATCAAATTCGGCCTACAGGATAACGCTCACATGGCCTGATTTTACAGAGTGGAAATATACCTAGTCCCTGCCTTGGTCTGGAGTGAAATCAAAAGTCCACAAAGCGTAGCCTCATGCATAGTCTTCGTACGCCATGCCGTGACTGGTGTTGGTTCATAAATATCTGGTGGTTTCGTGCACGAATAAGCACGACCTCCATTAATTCATCCCGATAGTAAAGTCAGGCTGGAAGAGTCGCGTGTACAAGGTCTTGCCATCGTGAGTGACTTCCGTCTTGGACACATCGTACTGGTTACAATCGAAAGGGTTTTGATTGGGGGCTCCATTGAAGGCTGCATTGCGATACCAATGATTAATCTCTTGCGTAACTTTTCTTTCAACAGATGATCTTTGATCTTGGATCAGATTCCAGTGACAATCGTGAAAGTTTTCACTTCCACGCGTACGTTCTGCTCAAAGGTTGACTGATGTCATTTCCTACTTTAGGTAACACTTTCATGCGTCGCACGTAGAATCTGGCTTGATGATGGTTTTGTAATCAGCAGGACTAGTTACCAAATGGAAAGCGGTACTGCTGAGATTGGGTCTCAGGCAAATATCCACGCAATCAGCAAATACTTCTGTTGTAACCACATTTCCAAAAGCAAGAGGTCCATCAACTCTAAACTTCGGCTCGCAGAAATTTTCTTTTGACGTGAGTCACACCATTGCAATTTTTGCATCGTCATCATGGAGGGCGGCATGGCAAACAGATCCAGTTCCGACATGGAACGGGAGTAAGACTCACGGTGCATAATTTGCTTTCTTTATCTATGTGATTTTGTTAATAATCAAACATGTCTAAGTATCGGACGGTATATCTTGTTTTACCTCTAGGTGTGTAAAGGCTTTTGACGTGGAGTTTATCTTTCTGACTTGCCCCTGATGTGACGTTATGGAAGCAGGAGTAATTAGCTCAACAGAGTCCATGGTATTTAAAGGAGTTTCTCTACTGCTCATAATGTTCTTTCCCAATGTAAGCAAAGTTCTTTGAGGATTTGTTTGTCGTTGATGATATTTTGGAGAAATTCTTTGCCTGGCGTCAATGCGACATCTTTCAAGGCTTGTAATACTAGTGTCAAAGTCATTTTCAAAACGGGTGCCACCGAAGGAATTGCCGATTCTAAAATATCTCCTAATCCATGTATTTGATGTCTAGCGAGTCCTCGGTACACTGGTTCATGACTTACAAGTGAACTACATACTCGTTTCAAATTTAGAGAATGGAATATTTATCCCCAGATATTCTTTTATAGCAATGTCGACAGTGTCGAAATACGACATACTGACCGGTAAATAGTGCGGATGTGCAAATTGAATATGATAGGTGTTTCCACCTTCCTGGTCATTGTTCGTGCCATAATCCAGTATGAAAGGAATTACACGTAGTAACGGTACGTTGGTGTGTCCCACCAAATTGTACTCTACCACATCGGAGTATACAAACATCAAATTAATTAATTTGTTCATTTCTGCCGGGGATCCAAAACCACTGTAAAATCCATATTACTGTTGATATGAGCGTTCAGATTATGTCCTACCATCTGCTGATGTCCACCCAAAATATGATACACACTATCATTAAACATGATGGACAACGTTATGCCATCCTGAAATCTTATCAGTAGGCGACGAATCAGTTTATGGTACTCAATCTTAACACATGTATTGCTCTGTGCAGGGCTTTACAAAACGCTGCTTCGAACATGTCAGCAATTGTGTGCACCAAATGTGCAAAAGCTAAAACTAGCTTACCTAAATTCTCAAAGGGTAGATGCTTAATAATGGATTGCTCGTTCACCTTGCGTCGCCTGAAAATCTGCTTATCAAAATGTCAACAAATGTTTATCTCCTTGTTGCAGACTCACATTGGCAATGGCAGCACCAATGACATAATCCACCACAAAGAGTTGGCAGAAAACAAATGATTTGCGTCTCAGGCACACGTTCTCCACACTACACCTACAATGGTTACTTTTGTAGATCTTGCAGAGAAGAACTGGTTGAAAAAGTGTTTATTGTCGTACTTGTCGCCGAGGCTGTGCTGCAGGTCGTGATGGTCACTTCTTTTGATAATTTATGACTTGTGAAGCGTCTATTCAAGAATCAAAACTGGAATGATATCCATTCCAACGTACATTTACTTCTTTGCCACAGCGTTTTCCCACTTTACAGGTTCTCCGTTCGAAAATGATTTTGATGTCGTACATTGCTTCCTGGTTTTTGGTCACACGTTGTAAATCGGGCAAGTTAAACGTTGCTTTTAACACTTTCCCGATCATGACTTCCAATTAAGAAACGGCAGGATGACGGTCACACACTTGTCATGTGACACGAAATAACTCGGTGGTCCAGTTGAGTACGTAATCTTTGTCGAAAGTGGATTTGGTTTAACCAATGCGCAGCCAACCCCCTGCGGTCAACACTCCACCTTTTTTGGGTACAGACATCGTCGGGGACTTACCAAACAGGTGCTCTAATACAGTCACTTCGTTGTATGGAAACGATTTTTGTGAGGGTACACATCCAAAAATCCAATGGTTAGAGTAGTTGTACTAAATGCGGTAAGACATTAATGTACCAGATAGTGTGCTGATGCGTAAATATTTCAACAAGCGCTCGTTCAAGATGAGTTGAAAACGTTCTAGGATGCTGGCTTTGGTATCGGGGTTCTTGGTGGTGAAAACATGAATGTCATGTTTCTTTAATTCATGGTCCAGAATTAGGTGCATATGTCCGTTTGCCACCGCGGAGGGTGATAACCACATTGTCCCACCACCAGTGTGAGGGCTCGCACTAACTAACTGCTCGATTTAGAAGTCAATGGAACGACGCTGGAAAATTTAGAAAAGACGTCACTGACACAAAACATATATTTTCAGCTACGATTGTAAGTGCCAAACGAGTTACATCGGCTAAATCGGCTTGCCATTAGTGATCGATGCTCTCCACTAGTAAAATGGTCGCCGAACGGGTTTGTGTATTGTGTAACCATCGTTGCACCGGAGGTAAACGGAGACTTTTCAGTCGGGTTTTGTCAGCACGATAATATTTCTGAATTCTTCCGTAACCTGCAGGATGTACTGGATCGTAGTAACTGCTAACTAACACCTTCTCCATTTTTTAATAAGTCACCCACTCTTCACTGATGCTACTCTTTTCTTATCGTGTGGACTTTTCGTGGCTTGGTGTGCCATATGCGTCAAGGAGGAGGGTGTCTGACCAGGGTAAGTGTCATGGAATTGTACAAATTCTTTTTGCACAATTTCACTGTCTGAGTGAATTTCGTTTCTTGTGTACAACGATACCCGAGGATGATTTATGTATATTGTTTTGTAATTCAAACTATTGTGTTCGGTTCATCCTATGCCGCACGTGCTCTCTTTCAGAAGAACCGAATGCATTCAGTGCACAGACGATATCTATGTATAAATACCTCACTGTAGGTAAAACTCATTACATTACGGAACGTCTTGTCAGTCAGCGGTCTACTATAAGGACTTGCACATCTTGAGCTGTAGCAATGTAAGTTTATTGATTTCTTGTATACAACATAATTATTGTACTACAACGTCTATTTTTGTATGTTCGCCTTTTAGCTTTGGTTTACGCAGTACAATGCACATATTTCTATTTTTTCTCATTTGCGACTTAGTAATATAAAACTACATTGCTAAGAAATGTTTAGTACAGTATTCTTATCGAGCAGGATAGGTATATTTCTGAACTTATTGTTTTGTAATTATTGTGCCGATAATGTAATCTGTATAACGTACCGTGTATAACGTTACTACGTTTTTATGCCAGTGTCATGTATAGTACACGGTATTGGATACATCTTCAGCCATCCGGAGTGTCAGGAGTGTGTAGGGCGGTCCAGATTATCTGGAGCGTTCAGATTGGTTGGAGTGTCTAAGGTGTCTTGGACGTCGAGAGTGACCAGGCTGACTTAAGCCATAAAATTATCGGAGTGGTCAGCATCGACGTGGTGCAATTTGTAAAGCTAACCACAGGAATTAACGATAGCAGCTGTGAAGTTGAACTGTAGCAGTCGTGGAGCTGAAATAAAGTGTGCTGATGACGGAGTGTAACTCATTACATATAATCTATTAGACGTGGGATAATTTCGGTTTCATTAAACCAATCGTATCTTTCGGGACTGTAAAGATAAGTTGTATATCTGGCCCTTTTTGTTTGCACAATTTCACTGTCTGAGTGAATGTATTTTACTACATGAGTAAAATCCTATATTGTTTACAAGCTGAGTAAGCTATATCCATCTTTTTTGTGAAATCACTGTGAACCATTCCCCCTTTGTCGTTGTATTTTGTAAAGTAATTTATTTGTATTTTTCATTTTTACATTTATGCGTTCTTGTGTTACTTAATCCAATATTTGGATTATACATATATATAAATGCACGTATTCATAATGAGTTGCTCATTCAAGGCATTAATTATAAACATTTTATTTATATCAACGTCAAAAGTGTTATGTTGTGAATCCGGAAATCCCACACAATTATCTTGTTACAGTTATCGGTTCATGTTTAACTTCTGTTTTCACCTTCATTTTCTCTTATGTGGAAGAATTGCTGGCTATAATTGTTTTAATCCGTCCGAATCTGGATGTAGGTTGTATTGTTAACCTGCGCATTTTTTTTTGCTAGAGGTGTTGTTAACTTGTGTACTTAGCTGTTGAAGTTTGAAAATCTTCCTCTCCTTTTTCTGACTTGGCCACTAAGGGTAGTGTTGGTGGACCTTTCATCAAGGTCTTAAAATATTTCAGAGTCGGTTCTGCTGTTTACTCTACATCTTTCTGGTGACAGAGTTGCAGTCGTTGCAATAGTTGACTGTACCTTTGCGATTTGTCTGCTTTGGACCAGTCGTTGCGATCCAGCAACGATTGAAATTCATTTTGTAATTGTGACATCTCGGTCCAATGATGATTAGGCGGCAAATGCGGAGTCTGTTGTTTGTGCCAGCGATGGTATTCCTTCGATCGTTGGGCACTAACGATAGCTTTCGTCCTTCCATTCGATTCCAAATTTCACGTCAGATATCTGTTCAATACAGAAGACCTTTTATCGTTTTGGTCCTTTTATCTTGATCGCATGGGTAAAACACCTTCAAACAGTCATTCCAGCATTGCGCCCGCTATTCCATTGACAATAGGTCCTACATTTTCCTATGTGTTGCACTATGATCTTTTCATTTTGATGTAGGTGTATTATCTTTTGGGCTTTTTTCCGAAGAAAGTGTCGATGTTTGGAAAAGCATTCTTGCTGTTGTTTAGACAAAGGTGTCGTTGCTTTACAGACATACAAACAACATTCGCTTACGGCATCCCAATGTTTGACTAAAAAATTAGGCATTTGTTTTCTTTTCCTTCATCTTTCAGCCATATAGTGGTATGCACTTCTTTTAGGGGAGATATTTTGTTGTTCAGGATCACAAAAAACACTGTTGCCCATCCATTAGCCAGGTCTTTTTTATATTGGAATGCGTCCCCACTGATT
This sequence comes from Unio pictorum, assembly GCA_030141615.1. Taxonomy (NCBI): domain Eukaryota; kingdom Metazoa; phylum Mollusca; class Bivalvia; order Unionida; family Unionidae; genus Unio; species Unio pictorum. The sequence goes on along the minus strand of JARLTB010000159.1, from coordinate 3,266,422 downwards.
TTCTTGACGATTACAGTAATCAGGCGTGAACCGGCACGCAATGGTCTAAATTGAGACAACTCTTGTGTGTAGAAATCCAATAACTGTAATTCTCGATCTCTCTTGGACTTTGTTATTGGTGGCAGGTACTTTGTGCTGAGACAGACAGCAGCTAAAGAATAGGGGGTATCACCGCTGTATATGACGTTCTTGGAGACGCGTACAAGTCACGAATCAATTTGACGGGAAGATGAGACTGAAGGGACGTCATGCTTACGAGGTGTGAGATAGACCCAGTGTTAAAGATTTTTTATAGACTTTTTGATGTTGTTGTTAAGTCAACGATGGGGACGTGTAAACGACAGACACTTGAACGGCATCAGTCGCAAAAAAATCTAGAAATACGTGAAGCCTGTCTCAAAGAGGTCTCATAATGGTTTACGGTGACAGCACGTCAATAATTGAAAGGCATCATTCACATTCCACGTCAACTCAACCGCTTTAGCACCAGCGGTTAAACAAATATGTACAAATTCACAAATAATCAGGAGTTTTAGGTTTTAAATCCAGAAGTAAATGGGCGTGTGGGGTTTGATTGGCATCGTCGTACGCCTGAGTCAGCCAAGGCGTTCCTAACTGTTTGGCTAGACATAAAATTGATCTCTAGGGCTTTTAAACAAGTCAACGTAATGAGCAAGTCATTTCTGGACGTTCTGATTTTTGTTCTGTAGAGTATCTGAGAAAAACCTGTCCATCATATCCGGAGAAATTGTGAGCCATCACCGATGACAATATCGTAATGTTCGATGTTCCTCTTGGCTCCACGTCTCGTCGATGGGGTCTAAGATTCATCTGGCGAAATCGGCTTGCGTGTTAGGTTCCCAAAAGATTTTTTCACGTGCTCCATGAATTTTGCTACAGTGAGGACAATGACTAAAGATATGATCTTGGATGCATTTCGCGCATGCTCGGTGATCCACGCAGAAATTATGAATGTGAATGGCTGTCTCTTAAATGCATTCGAAATATAAAAAAGTATGAAATTGCCTTTCTTTTGGTCATCTTCTTCATTTGGGGATGATATTTTTAAATGTAGCATTCGTGTTTCAAACTCCACGATCTGACGACCAAAGTGATGATGAAGTTGAATTATAGTGACACCGGCCATAAAGATCATTTGTTCACTAGTTTAACCATCGTTTAATTTATACGATGGTTGGTTTCCCGTGGGAAAGGAATGGATCCACATCCCCACGGGCATTTGACGCACAAAGTGCGCTTGTCAAGTTTGGTCGTCATGTCATAGCACTAAAAAGTGGCTAATGACATGAATATAAGACCTTGGGTGAGTGGGAATAGACCCAACACACACTCAACACGACCAAGGTGACATCATTTCTTCCCTAAACATATGTGCGCCTTGGCATTATTGTTACGTATGAATCCCACAAGTAGGGCAGAATCTCAGGAGTTGACAAACACTTTTCAAGAATTCTACAGGATGTGTCTTTGCATAGCCCTGCGCTCTGTAACAAGAGTTCTCATTTTTTTTTTGTTTGGCTCCGTTCGATTTCTAAATAGTTTGCCAGGATGTTTTCAAATCTACCGTGTCGTTCTTTTCGGCATACGTTCGTCCCAAAATGATGACACGGGCTAAATATATCTTGTCTTGAGTGTTCTTCATTCGGACGAGACTCCTTTTGGTGCTGAGAAGGTCTGTCCACCTCAAACACCTTTCAGCGTCCTGTCACTTGGGGAAGAAACACCTGTGCCATGAACCTTGTCGTGAAACTTGTTGTTGGATTGTTGCACGTGTTGAATCTTGTCGATGACTTTGGAAGGTGTCTATTCTGCTGGGATGCAAAATTTGATCCATCCAAACGGGGGATTTCAAACTGTCGTGACGAATGGAATGTCTCAAGCGATCATCCTCTTTGGCTTGAAATTGCCGTTTCAGTGTGGTTAACAAAGAACCTCACACCTTGGTGATGAAGCCATCTGCATTCTACAAAGCTACGTCCGACTTGAAATCTTTAAAATTCACAGTGTAAGTGTTATGCCGTAGTTCTAAATTGTTTAGAATTACGCTTTTCCGTCTCTCGAATTTGATAGTAATTTTCAAGGTCTGGTGGAGGTATCTTTAGATGGGTATAGACTCTCTGGGTATGAATTCTGGCTCATTCATGTCATCTGCAAAATTACTGGCATGGGTCTGAGCCAAGACGTCGGTGATAAATCAAGTTTCTGCCTCTTACTTGCTTTTCCTTTCTTTACGAAATGATGAGATCGTTTCATCTTGACTGCAAAAAGTCAAGTGACTACATTTACAACGCCATGGGTTCCTTTATATCCACGTCAGACCAGTGTCCTCCGTATTTAAAGGGTCAGTATCTTCGTCTCCGGTATTCATTTAACTCTCCAACCAACCAGAGCTTTGAGTTGTGGCATACGAACGTTTTCTTCAGTCAAGCCGACAGACGACTCTCCCTCCTTTCAATATAAAAGTCAAGATACTTTTTTTTTGCTATATCGGTAACAACACAGCGCATTGGGCTACAGAGTGTCCAGAAACTCAAAAAGCAAGACAAGCGAGAAAAAAGACAAATGTCAAGATACATTTTATCATTGACAAGAGAAATGTCATTCGTCTTCCGAATGCCCTGCGAAACGAAAGAAGCAAGAGGCAGAGAGAAGTTCGGAACAGAAAGAAGAAGATGTACCTTCCACAAAGGAAGATCCCAGACATGTACAGTAAGAAATAAAGAAAAGGAAAGAAAACCGAGAAAAAATGAGGAAGAAGAGGAGAGAAAATACCTATGTAAATTAAGATATATAAAACACAGATAATGAACAAAAACACAGAAGTTTGTGAATGTGTTAGTGTTGCGTTGTGAATTAGATTATAAGATTAGAACCAAAATAAACCAGACAGAAAACGTAAGTGTCTCTTAGTTTTGATTTTTGGAGAATATAGACCTATATTCACGTACATCATGCGGCGAAAAAAAAAGACTTTGAGTTTTAAATGATTCTGACAAACGCTATCTCTTTTCGAGAGATGTGACTACTCCTGAAAACAACCAGTGAGTGTATTTTAATATATAACAAAATTAAACTCGGGAACTGGACGTAATCAGTTTTAACTGCTATAAGCCATTGCCACGGCCAATGCTTCCTTTGGACTGGCTCATGTCGATGACGATTTGGTAAAAATCACTAGGGTGGGTATCTCAGGTATAGTAACAGGGTTGAGCTGTTTAGCTCGGGGAAATTATTTTCTATTGGATCGTATTAAGGAAGTCTGATTTGTTTCCGGCTCCTTAACTCTGCTAAAATGTTTAAGATTACCATTTGACTTTCACTGTCCTCCATCTCTCCTAGACCTTGCTTCGTCTTGCTGCATCTATTTACTGTCGTTTCCTTCTTGCCACTTCTTCTCGCTGTTGCTTTTGAAGGAGAAAAGCTTGTTCTGCTTCTTTCTGCTGCCGTAAATATTTCTCCAATTCTTCTTTTTCTGTTTATAATCCTTGATGTGTGGTAAGGAAGGAGATTGTGGCAAATGTGCTGCTACCGGAACAAATTCTTGCGAAGAAGAAATCCAAATTAAAATCGGTTTCTACTATATTAAGATTGCGTTGACTTTGGTAGCCGCTGATATGACATCGCTACTCGTCTCCACTGCCGGTGCACCCCAATACAAATGCATCGTCTTCTTACTTATTGGTGTCGTCCCTCTCGTCATTAGATGAGAACCCCCGGTGCCGAAAGGTAAAGGAGTTTATCATTTTTCCCCCATCGTGTAGACTTGTATTAGTTTTATAAATTGTTCGGTTATTAATAATTTAGATCTGGGGTTTGCACATCTCCCTGTGCTAGTGTATTACTATCTGCTTGACCTTGGCTGGTCATGGGGTTTGTTTAAATATAGCGATCTTTGCTTGGTTAAGGGATAAGTGGTGTGCAGTGTTTACAATGTGTGTGCTATTTGTTTTGTTTCTGTGTCATCTTTAGTTTTGTATGGACTGGTTATAAAGGATCAAATGCATTGAGCTTTTATACTCGGGACATTCAATGTGACTTAGTTGCTTATGCCGTGCTTCCCGTCTATGGAACGTATAATATATTTTATTATAGGTATGCGTAGATGGATAGATAAGTAGAAAAAGATAGTATATGTATGTTAAATGTGTGCATGTTGTATATATTTATCTTCATACCTCGTTTCTGTTTTCGTGATGTTCTTGTTGCAGGCCTTGCTTTTAGGGACATCCTTATTATCCTTACTACCATACATGAGTCTCGTAGCATAGACATCGTATCATTATATTCTTCTTACTCAGCAAGGCCAGATATTGTGTATGTAAGTGCTTTTTAATTACTGTAATATGAGGTATTTGTTTGAAACGTTTGTTATTTTATCACAAGGACCATTAAGGTATATTATTATTTAATGTAGATATTGTTTAAAAACAATTCTCTAGCTACCTTCATTATGGAGTTAATAAAGGCTATTTGTTAATTATATATCTTGTTATCATCGATGTTATTTGTGAAAAGACGTTGTTCATCTTCAATGCACTATATTTGTTAAACATTATATTCTTTAGTTCTTGTCTTTTTTTTTCCATTTTTTTGGGACACCTATGTTTATTTTGAATCTACACGATTTAATGATAGTCTACAGCACGGTATAGAATTTATAATATGTCTCTTGAATGCTGCCTCCCCTGTTAACCATGTATTGTGCAGGTATAGGAAAAGCCTGCTTTGTACTGAGACTGATCCTATTCCTACCCAGCTGTCCATATTACTGTCCAGTTTAGATTGGGGTATCCAAATTCTACTTCATGTATTTCTTTGGAGTCCATATTATTTAATACATTATAGATATTACATCTTTCATCCCATATCTCTAGGTTGTCCCTATATTTATATGTTCATTCATATATTCTTCTACAGTTTCTTGGTGGTTTTGAGAGTTTCATTACATTTTGGTATATTGCTGTGTTAAAACGACACAGATAACCATATAGACTGTTTCACATGGTAAATTGGGAGTCATGCACATGTTTAAACTTTTAAAATAGTACATTTTGTTTTATGCTTAACTTATGCATATGTTTTTTTCTGAAGATAATGGATTTTATTATTCCAAATTAAGCTCACTATTTTCATTTCAATAATTTTGATTATGGCTTCTCCTAGATGCACTCTGCTCACTATATAATTCAAATGGCTTGATATGTAGTAACATGTATATGTTCTGTTAAGTTGATATTCGTGTGCGACCAAATTTATATTTGTGCTTCGTTCTTAATTACTAACTCACATTAATTTTTGTGATCAGAGTTCTTCCCAAATATTATTCCAAATGCTTTAACTTGTTCTTTAATCAGATTAGGGGGAGACCTGGATGGTTGCCTTGCCAGTTGTCTATTAATACATTTTAGTCTTGTCATGGTTAATTGCTGAACAAGAGATCCTTCCAAATTGAACAAATTTGTATTGTAGATGTTTAAAGGATGGTCCTTTTCTGGTAAAGTTAGTACAGACATTTGCATGTAATATAGTTTTGAAAATCCTTTTTTTCAAATGTGGTATTTTTATTCCCTGAATGTTAGTATTCTTATTAATATTTATATTCAGGGATTATATGGCAATCATATATAGGAGGCATCCCTGTCTAACTGATCTTCTACACTGCCTCTGTAATTTTCCTTAGTTTGCAGTATGAAGTGCCAATATGGATGAGATTGTGCTACTAGCAGCAATCCTGATATATTGCCAAGACTCATGTGTTAATGATTAAACGTTTCAAAAAATAAATCGAAGGAATCTTTGAAGAGTTTCTTCTGACCAACCTGAGATCGATGTTTTGCTGTTGCTGAATAAGATTGTCGTTCTTCGGATATGCTTGCAACCTGGCATTCCAGTTTCATCTGAAATTACATGTCAATGTGATAAACCCAGGGTCCGTTACCCTGTCCTTTCAAATTAACATCATTGCTTACCTCTTGTGGCTGATGTGAGAATGGTTAATCTTATTAACATGGCGTCTGCACACCGACTACGTTTCGCACGTACATCATTGCTAACACAGTGACATTGTAGACCTTCATATATACACACACACCGATCGGAATTTAATTACATATACCTATTTTGTAAGATTACCAAAAGATATATTTATAAATGTCTTTAAAGCTAATTTAGTTAGATTAGTCAGTTTCTTTATTACAGATACTCTGTTACAGCCATTAATCAGGAGGAAAGAAATTGGTGTCGTAATGCCGATTAAAACGTAAGTAATCCTAACCACTTATCTAATTTATTTTCATGATCTAGCATGAACTCTTTTCATCTTGGAGTAATCAAAATGAGACGGCATTCAGTCTGTATTATATTTGGTGCAAAAGAAGACTTTCTACAATTAGTCACTCCACAATATTCACGCTATAAGGTTCATGTATAAACGTACGAGATGATACTTTCCATTCATATATATATATATATATATATATATATATATATATATATATATATATATATATATATATATATATATATATATATATATATATATATATATATATATATATATATATATATATACAGTGTAATTGGCCCATTCTGTATTTAAAGTCGTGGCGATGAGGGATGTCGATATTTGTTGAATACTATGTTAAATTATTTTATATGTATGTCGTAATCATTTGAATTAAATGCATTATCATGAGATAAAGGTATTGCAGATTCAAAATCCCAAATTGAAATGTGAGAATAAACTTGAATCCTATAGGCAGCTTAAACTAAGTCTTTAACGATCTAGCATCACATGTAGGATCACATGTAGGAAATTCTCCAAGCACCTGTTGTCAACCATGCTACTTAATTTAGTTGAGGTTTACTCCGTCTCGTGTCGCACAATACTTTTTTTAAAACCCATCATTGTCTAAAGAGTGTCGTTATAACATATAATAATGGTTGGTAGGTGAGGTTTCGTGTAGCAGCTAATTATCTCCCACAATGCATTTATTTGCTAATTTGGTCAAGGTTTTTTTTATTGTATTCAAAGGTTAGTTTGGATAAAGTGAGCTAACTTGACATGTAAATCAATATTAATATAATAAAATGAATCACAGAACAAGTATTACGTGCATTTCATTTAATATATTTTATAATTTCCTGTTGCATTTTATATTTTACAAAATGAGTGCACCACTTGTCTGTGGAGCCAAATATCGTTTGCTACTAGAATTCAATTGCAAGTTCTGAGAACAATAACTTTAAATCTTTGTCAGTAACATAGTCCGAAAGGTGTGCTAGATTGTACATGTCATATTGTGTAAAATGCTTCCCGTATCAAGTGAATTGTCTTAGGTAATCGTTTATTTCAACGGTGCGTCTTTTCTACATGGTAAACCACTATTGTTTTTGTCGAACACGATTTCTAATCAAGTTAGACGATCCCTTTAGCCACGGTGCTGGGTCAAGGTGAAGTTTAATTTTTCACTTAAAGGCATCGATATGCTTTCATGTCAATAAAGCATCTTACGTGTCTGGTGATTTTAAATTAAATTTAACAACAGAGAGTAATAATTCATGTGGGCTTTAATAAATATACAATTTTTTAAATTATTCAGTTAGCTTCATAAATTGTATTGTTATAAATATGAGTCTTAAATTCAGAATGTATTATAATGGTTTTTGGCCATTTTGTAAGTCACAAAATGTTGTCGTGAATTTCATGCCTAGTACAATGTCGTACAATAACGAATCAAACCATTAATAAAGACCATTCAAATACCATTGATTTCAGTGTGGTAGATAATTGTGCTCCATTGGTATTTGTTAAACATAACCTATTTTAGTGTGGTAGATGATTGTGCTCCATTGAAATTTGTTACATACACATAGCCTATTTTATTGTAGCACATCATGTAAATATATAGGTAATATTGACAGATCTTGCTACATTTACCGTAACAATCATGAAGCAGTAGCGTATAATTTATGCACATAATACTGTAGCTTAAACCAGGCCCTCGTGGTCTTGTACTTTGCATCTTGTCTTGCTTAGTGGTTCCTTTTCTTTCAAATTTAGTGGATGACTATATTTGAGATGCAATGTTGGAATCAAAGAAAGCTTTTGTGAAGCATTTTGTTGGTATATTTGAAAGGGGAAGCTTCTACTGGTGGCCTTTTTACATTAGTAATGCAGAAACTGAAGTTAACCTAGAAATGTTGATGATATGCCGGTTTATAATTTAAAGTATAGTGCTTACATTTGCAACGTAATACATTCTTTTGATAATTAGCCTTCAAATATAACTTTTGTGAAAGCCGCTTATTACGTAAGCCTTCAAGTATAAATGTTGTACTGAATTTAGAATTGCGTCCAGTAGAACACCAAAAGGTTTGCGTCGGACATTCAATGCAATTGCAACTGCAAGTAATTATCATGCTCTGTTTTAGTTAAACTATGCGATCTCCGTACTCTATCCTTTTAATGCACCTAGTCGACGTGATCAAGGTCCCAATCAATCAATGCAGATATGTTGGAGGATTCTATGTTTGTCTTCATGGGAATATTTTCGCTGTTGATGCGTCACGGACACCGAATTTACTAGTTAATATCCTTCCATACTGGCATGCACATTTTGGCTGGGTACCCGCCAATAAAAAGGCTTCTGAAATACAACTGTACATCTACTTACCAAACTCAGTATGCAGATGGTTCATTGTAAGCATTTTAGAATTGAAATGCCTTCGCGGGTTTCCCTCTATCATTGCATGCTTTGACAGATGTCGGAAAAATCACCACCGCATAGTTTATATTCCAACCACAAGAGTAGTCGCTCAAGCCGACATCAGAGGCAATACAGCCGTATGAATGACGCTTCCGTCAAAGAAGCCTGGACAGCAGAATAGTTAAAGCGAAATTGATATTGAGTACATCATGTTGTTTTTGTTGTTGTTTTCTCTACATGCGATCATTTTCGTGTGTTAACATAGTATTCTGTATAGTCGACTCCTTGTCAATATTAACGTTATATAATGTAAAAGAAGCAAATGAAATATTTTCAAAGCTCGTGTAAAGGTAATGCTAAAACACTTTACTGTGTGTGCTTTATTTGATTCTAAGCTGAGTAATATTACTTGTTTTCTGATAGAAGTGAGGGCCACAGTAAGAGTGGTTAGACTGATGGTGTCGCAGCAATAATGGTTCGAGTTCGAGTACTACCATTGTATCAGTTTGGGTCAGCTTATATAGTATATACGCAAGGCACTTTGCTCCACCTCTACACGACATAACCTTCATGTAATGCGATACCCTAAAACACCAAACCAACAGAGTCAAACAATGTCTTTGCAACATAGGAAACGAAGACAAAACAGCAGAAGTTGCAATTAAACCCTATAATTTACTTCAAACTATACTCGCACCTTATTAAGCATAATTATATAAGCTATACTGTACTTTTAATTTTGTATTATAGGATATCATCACTACCAAATAGACTGTTATGCAATATATTTCATATTTCAAACAGATGCTTTGCAAAGCTGACACATCTGTTTTGCACACCAATATTTGTAGAAGCTGCATTTATTGAATCCTGGCATCGCTGGTAGTGTCAACAATATGCCTTTACATCATGTATAAAAATGAATAACACTATAAATTAAATGACAGCATCTACCAATAATGACACGAAAACCATGAATAGCATAAAAATGCAATTAAGTCAATAAAAGCGCTCACAATGATATGTTAGGGTGAATGAACAAAACATTAACTCAGAATAAATTATCAGTAGGTAACAACAGAGTTGGAACACATTGGTTACTTCAAACAAACTTTCACGAACAAACAGCTTAAATATCTCGCCAAAACTTAGCTTGCAATGTAAGCAAATGCACCAAACTAAATATAAGTTCTTGCTGTTGAAGTTTGTATTGTTCGTCTTCTTCTGCTGTAATTGTCTTAAACGATTTACAGCTCTTCCTTCGTGAATTAAATTGACGACACATTTTATTCCAATAATAACGACTCTTGGTGAATAAAATTGACCACACATTTTTATTCTAATAATGACGACTCTTGGTGCATTAAATTGACAACACATTCGCATGTCAATGTGTGTGTGTGTGTGTGTGTGTGTGTGTGTGTGTGTGTGTGTAAGTTGGATTTGTAACGTAGCGTTAACAACATTACAGTCACTTCCCTACGATGTATGCTGTGTGGCAGTTTATAGTGATATCTAGGACTGGGGCAGCATGCCACAGACATGTAGCATCATTTCCCACCCAGTCACATTACCCTGCCACCAGGCCGACCAGTCCTAACACTAACGTTTTAATGCTGAGCGTCAAACGAAGCAGCTGTTAGTATCATTTTTATTCATCTTTGGTATCACTCGGCCGGGGAACCCACGACATTCCTAATACTAGGCGGACTCTATCTGCTATATATGCCAATAATGAAGCATTATATAAGACTATAGTGAGTGTGATGAGAAAAAAGTTAAATGAATTTGTCCTTCATAAAACACGATAATTTGCACGAATGTACGAAGTGTCACAACATACATGAGAGAAATGGAAATTAGATACTTAAGGAACACATTCATTACGATAAGAAAATTATTGTGATTCCTATTGATGATGGAAATAACAATTTTATTCGAGGTTGATCGAGATTTTCATAATCATTTCAAACAACACCCTCTTGCACTGAGAAATATGTAAGAACTGACAAGTATATCCCATGATAATATGGAGAGTCTCCTTCGAAGAACAGTACAGCGATGTGCATGTAAAAAGAAAGAAATATAAATCATTTTCGAATAGAAGGTGACTAAGTTCTTGTGAGAATTGAAAGTGAAAAAATTAAATTGACAAAACTGTATTACAGTGGCTCTAATTCGCATGAGCTTAGCAAGTTGATGACTGACACATATTCTCAATGTATATCGCTTGAGCTAAGGACGCTGATGACTGATGCATATTCGCTATATATATATATATATATATATATATATATATATATATATATATATATATTTCACTTGAGCTAAGGACGCTGATGACTGACACGTACTCCTATATATTTCGCTTTAACCAAGGAAGTCATGACTGACACATGATTACTATGAATATATGTTGAACCAAACTTTTTTATGTGACATAAAATGGTTTATAAGTTACGCGACATTGAAAAGGGAAACACGTTTAATTTGCCAAAAATGAACAACAAAGTGCAAGACATTTTCAATGTTAAACCTCCCATTAATCCAATAAATGAATTTATAGGTATGTGGTCAAATTACACTTGTTTGACCACGAATAAGGAATACACTCAAATAAATTTTAAAAAAACAATGAAACACCATCGCCCTCGCCCTAAAGGGACCATCATTTAACATGGGCTACAACATCTAAACAGTTAATGCGGTTTTAAGAAAGGACATTGTTGCAAAGCATCGTGGCTTGCACCTGAGTCATTACATCAGCGTGTCCTGAAGAGACCACTCCATGAAATGTGCGTACAGAATATACAACTGATATACAGAAAAGGAGGAATGTTGCAGACCAGTAGGCAGTTTACAGTGTAAAACAGACCAGTAGCCATTTTACAGTGTAAAACAGACCAGTAGCCATTTCACAGAGTAAAACAGACCAGTAGCCATTTTAAAGTGTAAAACAAACCAGTAGCCATTTTACAGTGTAAAAAAGACCAGTAGCCATTTTACAGAGTAAAACAGACCAGTAGCCATTTTACAGAGTAAAACAGACCAGTAGCCATTTTACAGTGTAAAACAAACCAGTTGCCATTTTACAGTGTAAAACAAACCAGTAGCCATTTTACAGTGTAAAACAGACCAGTAGCCATTTTACAGAGTAAAACAGACCAGTAGCCATTTTACAGAGTAAAACAGACCATAACTGCAGAAGATCCATCTGATGCGTAAGAATAACACCAGAAACATTTCCAGAAGAAATTGTAAGCAAAACAATAAATAATTTATTGAATATCAGAGGTAAGACAGTTTGATTCCGACAATAACTTGTTTCATATATTCTTAGAGAAAGTAAGTGATAATTTAAATTAATAAATAATTGATAATCCAGGTTCGCAACTTAGAGAAAGTAAGTGGTAATTTAAATTAATAAATAATCGATAATCCAGGTACGCAACTTAGATCCTGTCCATTAATGAATGACCTATTTTGCTTCCTTTTACAAGCACGGGTTTATGGTACAAGGTCATACGTAAGTCGATGGTGAATTAGATCACAACAAACAAACCACACAAAAAAAACATGCACTCATCGGTTTCAGTACCCAATAAAACACAGTAAGAAATAAAATATTTCTAGAAAAGTCAACAATTTGTACCACTATACAACCCTATATTTGCCTCAACATTCTGTAGCAGATTGTGCAAAGCTTTAATGAGATCCGTTCGCTATAAATAGCAAATTATTCTTACCGATAAGCTTGTTGGACTTTTTCCAGGCTTTACCTTGCAAAAGTAACAATGCGATTTATCCTTCTTGATAAGTCATGTTAAAAGGTAAAAGGTAGCAACGAGTTGTCCACTACCATTTCAAGTAACATTGTGTTGTGCTTAAATTACATTTAATTACTCTCGCAGATCAGGCAGTCATCTTTGTACATAAATTTCTAAGTGTTGGCAGAGTCACCAATGTGTTTCATCAGGTCTGGCAATAGTGTTTCCTGGAAATTGAACACATTCAATGCAACATGTTGTTCACACGTTGTTGTTTTACAGCAAACATTTGTTCAATGTACAATCATGAATATTTAAGCTTGATTGTTTTATTATTCAGCGCTTGATCTCCCTTTCAATGTTCCTTACAGCATTTTTACTGCATGAAAATTAGGTTTTAAAACTTTACGACTTTTGAGGTTAAATTGTAATCATATATTTAAGCTGATTGTTATTATTGTTTAACTTTGTTTATCTAATTAGTTCGTGCTTTGTTAATTGATACACCTGCACATTAAGTTAGTGTATTCTTTGTAGAGCCTTGGAGATACTTTCAACTGCATTTATTTTCTCTACTGTTAAAGCAATGATAAAACATGTCAGTGTGGTTGTATTCCCTATCATATAACGTATAGCTCAGATGTTGAGTTTGCCAATAATGGTTTATTACAAGATATGCTGGGTTAGGACCAAATTCATCCAGTTATTGGTCATACCAGGCTTAAATTACTGAATAATGCATATAATGTGTTTTGTAATAGCACAGCAGTTACGCGTACTTTGCAAAGTTTTTGTGAACATTTTTAAAACAATTGAAGTATCGAATTAACGGTTTCTGATCTCAGTAGTTATTATATCAATGCGTCAGTTTTATTTTCCTTAGTTATTAGTACTGTGTGATAAATAAACGATTCCATTTATATATGACAAAATTAAAAAATTGTAAACTTTCAACTATATAAACAAAATTGTAATTAGCCAGTAGTTAATGCATTTTTGAAAGGTGATATTCCTGCTTCTGTGAGTGCGAAGCAATAAATAACCATTTATAGCGGTCTATGTTATAATTGAACACTTGTATAGGTGTGTGTGTGTGATCTATTCAGTTTTGTAACGTAGACGGTAATAAGTACATATTTGTAAAATGAAAAAGAAACGAAGCACACAAACAAAACAGCTACTTTTAAAACAAGAGTGACAACGTCAGAATGTTTTAATTATAGACTAGAGTTGTACAAAATGTTATATTCTCCAATGTATCTGGGTGTTAATGAAAATATTCTTCAACCTATATACTATGCATAAACAAATGCAATTACTATATTAACTGGCACCTATATGGGTGAAGGGCTTATTTGAATAGTTTTATGTCATGGTTAACATATGCTGCGTCTATTGAAGGTGAGGTTTATATCCTAACTGACAATGGACATGTCCGAATTTTCTCTTAGGGAATATAACACAAAAAGAGAAAGGGTAAACCCGTAACAATGCCAAATTTCTAACTCAGTCGAATAAAAATAACTTATGCCAAATGATCGATACTCAAACCAATCATCACAGTGCAAAAACATAAAATGGAATAACTAAAATCGCACTTTAAATTTCTTAATATAGGTGACAATTATATTGGACAATTTACTGTGCTCACAGGTTTATCTGAACACGAGTAATAGGTTTGAACTTCAGGGCAAAGTCTGGGGACTTCACGGTCTTTTCTGCTTTCCCGTTCTAAATGAATCCAGACAATAAAATTATGGGTAATTTTTAGTTTTATGTGATCAATTTGTTAGTACAACATTGCAGTCATTTGAAAAGTTCTGAATATGTTTGTAAAAAAAATTGTGTTTTTCTTTTCTTAGAACCTGTCAATAGAGTTCACGCTAACGGATGAAAACGATGCAATGCGCTGAAGTTGAACATCCATCAAGAGATACGTGTGGCGTAACAATTTGCAGTGTCGTAAATATTTTGAAGGTGATCAATGCTGCATATCTGTAAGAAAATACTGTCAATATTTAGGGGGCTCTTTGGGTACTCTCCAGCTAATACCAAGATCATCTTAGATGACGTTTATGTCTCTTATAGACCGTCATATCACACTTTTTAGATGACCGATGTCTTGGATTAATGAGTACAATGGAGTTACTGTGAAGAAGTCGAATGATGAATCTGCTCCATGCATTGTGCAAGATATTTAAATTGTCAGCTGGTGTTAATATATTAAAAGGTCATGTAAAGGTCAGAAGGACTTTTGCTAGTTGAGTCCCGCGTTTGTTGATGGATTATCAAAAAGGACTCGGATCGTATTACCAAACAGCTACTCACCAAATATGCGAAGAGTGACCAGAATGAGGTTGTCACGTGAAGTACCAGTGATTTATGGTTGGACCCCTACGCAAGAGAATATGATAAAGTTTAGACGAGAGAAACAAGTAGTGACCAATAATCACATGATGTACCCTAACTGTCAAGAGAGTTTAAAGTTGTGTGAATAAGTGCTGTTTATCTTTTCATTTTTGTGTGTGATGAAAACAGAGTTGCGAAGCCTTTTCAGAAATACAGTAGACAAGATGTATTTTTGCTTATGTTCGTATCAGTCGTACTTATTGTGGCACAATAATGTCTTTCTGAATGCGTACAACATGTCAGTTTTGCCGTTAGTTGCATGAAAAAAAAATATTTTTTTTATAATTTCAGAGCTACGTCATCCTTAGGGAATCTTACATGTAAAACTAAATCTAATGCACAATGCAACGGACTAATCGGACTTCATATGCAACTAGACTAATACTATTTTGCAATACCAAATACAACAGAGTAATCGGACTTCAAATGCAACTATAATATTTTTCATTACAAAAAACAAGAGACTAATAGGGCTTCAAATGCAACTATAATATTTTTCAATACAAATTACAATAGACTAATAGGGCTTCAAATGTAACTATAATATTTTGCAATACAAAATACAATAGACTAATAGGGCTTCAAATGTAACTATAATATTTTGCAATTCAAAATACAATAGACTAACAGGACTTCAACTGCAATTACAATATTTGTAAAGACAGTACATTAGACTACTAGGATTTCAATTTCAATTTGAAACATGTTGGACAAGACAATGCAATATAGACTAATATGACTTCAACTACAATTAAACTATTTGTAGAAGACAAAATAATAGCCTAACAGGGCTTCGGCTGCAATTAAAACAGTTTGTACAAGAGACTACAATAGACTAAAATAACTTCAAGTGCAATTACATTATTTGCAAAAACAGTACAATAGACTAATAGTACTTCAATTGCAATTAACATATTTGTAGTAAACATAATAATAGTCTAACATGACTTCAGCTGCACTTAAAACATTTTGTACAAGACAATACAATAGGCTAATATAACTTTAACTGCAACTGAAATATTTTGTAATAGACAATACAATAGACTAATAGGACTTCGACTTCAATTAAAATATTTGTAATTACCAATACAATAATCTTAACTATTATTCAAATGGAACAACAATTTTGTAATGGACAATAGACTAATATCACTTAAACTGCAATATAATTTTTTGTAACATATGATAAAATAAACTCACAAGACTTCAATTGCATTATGAAAATAAAAATTAGTGATCCAATCAAGTTTGAAGCCAACGAGATAAATCGTATAAGATATGATAAATCGTACAAGATACGATAAACCGTATAAGATACGATAAATCCCATATAAGATACGATAAATCGTATAAGACACGATAAGTCGTATAATATGAGCAAGCTTTTTTTATGCACGCTCTCTTTCACCACCTCCTCATCCTAGTCCAATGACTGCATTGTAATTGTCATTAATGACATCTAGTGCAATTTTTATGTCACATACATCTGAAACACCGTATGAAATCATCGTACTGTCACTCTAATAGTTTTTCTAGAATCACTTTGTTCATAAGAATTTTATTTTTTGTTTCTCCAGAATTTACAAAACAAATAGTTTTCTTTCACCCATGTACAATAAGCATAGTTCTTTCTCAAGTCGAAGTTTACCAGACTCTTAGCGGGGATTATCTGCTTTCGTATGGCATACTTTGGTTATAATCGTTCATGAAACTAAAATTATTATACCCGATTATTCCAATCTAATCGTTCGTGAAACTAACATTCTTATAACCGATTATTTCATTGTAATCGTTAATGAAACTAACATTAGTAATCGCGAATATTTTATAATATTACTTTAGGAAGCTAACATTATTTTGCCCGATTATTTAATTGCAATCGTTTAAGAAACGAGCATTTGTTTACCCAATCGGTTTATTGAAGTCGTTCAGGAAACTTATATTCGGATACCAGATCAGTTATTTAATATTTATGTTGCTATGGAAACTTATATTCGGATACCAGATCAGTTATTTAATATTTCTGTTGCTATGATCTTTACTACATATTGTAAGACATTTTTGATAATGTTATACTCTGAATCTTGTCGCAAGATAGAACATTGTTTCTACAAGGAAACAGGTCAAATTGTCAATATATATATATATATATATATATATATATATATATATATATATATATATGAATGTTGCGTCTGCTTATAATCAGCGAGAATCGCATGCTCTGCTTTTTGTTTGAATGGGGTGTTTTGTGGGATAGAGGATGACATAAAGATTCAATGACCACTCCATGTTGGATGTTAATACACAGTCAGCCATGCACAGTCTGCTGTAGACAATGCAAGATAACGTCGCCATATAAATCACAAAGTAAGATAACATCCCAATAAAAATCAAAACGCAAGATAATTTCAAACTCGTAAATCACAAAACAAGATATTTCAGTCGAAGTATACGTTTCTTCAAAGCTGGCATTCTAGAGTAAATAATAGGAGCGACTATTTATTGGTTGAGAGTGTTCAATATAAACACAACTGCAAGTTTTAAATATTTAAAAGAATCCGTTAATTTATTTATTTTTCTGTTAGCGAAACAAGATGTTGCAAGCAAACTTCATATCATCGCAATATCCTGCCTGCCACCCTCTGTCATTACACCCGTTGAACAATAAGGATAGACTCTGTATCGAGGTTACAACTTCTTTTTCACGGACTCCAGCAAGTTTTCAAACGTGTAAAATAATTAGAATTGCATGACTAATACTAAAATACATAAATTATACATCAGCAACTAAATCTGACGATTAGCTGACGTCACACTCTCAGATATTTCAATAACTAACCAGATCAAAAGTGACATTGCACTATGTTGTTTGCTTGTATTTCTTTCTTACTGGGGCAGTACTCCTGTATATTATTCCATACAAGTGACGCATGCGGATTTTGCAAAGTCAAAACGTACACACACGTGGGAAGCAATACTCCTAAAATTAATTTAATTAAGCTTTATTTTTGTAGGAATTTTCTCCATATCATGACGTCATTTACATACACATTGACTTAAGCCATTGTCTCATTTTTCCTAGTAATAATATCGGTAAACCAGTGTGAAAAACAGTACACTGCAGGCATCAAACATGCATGCCATTGATACAGTGACTAGTAGATCATTAGTACGAATCGTTAACACTGCTATCTAGGCACTTGCACATATTAACATATAGTGCACAGGTGTACCTCTGCAGTCTTTGGCTAATGCCACATGCTAATTGTATTGAAGCGCAAACATTTATTTTAAACTGTTATTGAAAATTTAGCAAAGCGACTTAAATATCACAGTTGACGTACTTAGAAAATCATCTTCGCGCAATAATATTTGTTCAAAGTTTAAGATGCAAGTAGTTCCTTCTCATCCCAATACGTTGACAATTCAGTCTTTCATACATTGGTCAGACAGCAATTCATAAATTAACACTTAAACATACCATGGTGAATTTTCAATGTAATAATTTAAACTTTTACCTCTCTAATATAGCTTTTCAAGGTACATAAATAATTTCCCTAATAGGAGTCAGTATCATTGTCGCCATCTGTCATCTAGGTTTAACTCGGTAGATCAGTTTCATGCCCCAAGAACCAATGTATGCCACATTAAAATGTGTTAAACATTGAGGAAAAAAGTTAAATTGTAAGTCATAAATCAGAAGGAATGTACATTAGTTCTCAAACTGTTCTAACATTTTCAAGTACCCAACGCACAAATCTAAGCCCATCCAACCCTCGTCCCCAAGATTTCTAACCGAATCCATCGCTTCGATACGAAACCTTTTAAACTAATCCATCACATCGTCCCCAAGATTTCTAACGGATCCATCTTTCTAACGGATCCATCTCTTCGATACCATACCTATTAAACCCCAAGTATCGCATCGATCTGACCCCATCGATTTCATCGGCCCCAAGATTTCTAACCATAAGCATCGCATCGATCTCAGCACCTCTGACTCCATCGATTGCATCGGCCCCAACACTTTGAACCTCACCTGTCCCATCGGTCCCACGATTTCTAAACACTTCCAACCCATCGATCCCACGATTTCTAACCACTTCCGTACCATCAGTCCCACAATTTCTACTACCCATTTATCTCATCGGTCTAACCATTATAAATTCCAACGTATTAAACAGCTAAGCATCCGATCGATAACTGCCTGGACGCAATGTCATAGATAGATAGATAGATAGATAGATAGATAGATAGATAGATAGATAGATAGATAGATAGATAGATAGATGGATGGATGGATGGATGGATGGATGGATGGATGGATGGATGGATGGATGGATGGATGGATGGATGGATGGATGGATGGATGGATGGATGGATGGATGGATGGATGGATGGATTATTTTTGTTTGATTAGGATTTTTTAAAGTAGGTTTAACAATTTTTCAGTCATATCGCTACGATGTCTGCAGAGAGGCAGTTTATAGTGATGTCTAGCACTGGGGTATCATACCGCAGACATGTAGCAGTCACATTATCCTAACACAAGGCCGACCAATCCCAACACTAACCTCTCTGAGTATCAAGCGAGGCAGCTGTTAGTACCATTTTTGTAAGTCTTTGGTATGACTCTGCCACGGATCGAACCCACGACCTCCCGCTTCCGCGGGGGACGCTCTAACTACTAGGCAACCGAAGCGGTTAATATATCGATATTTAGATAGATGAATAGATCTAAATATCTAAAGATCGATAAATACTTATCGAGAGATAGATATATATGTAGGTAAGTATGTAGGTGGGTCTGTGGGTGGATGGACGGACGGACAGACAGACATACAGACAGACAGACAAACGGTAAAATGGACAGACGGGCGGACGGACGGACGGACAGACAGACGTACAAAGATACAGACAGACAGATGGACGGGCGGACGGCTGGATATTGACCAATGGAGCGAGACTGGTCTTTGAATAATGGAATTTCATTGAGTTGCATCTGCCAGTACAAGGCATTAAAATCCCATTTTTAAACTATCAATTCAAAATTAGAATTTAAATTCTCAAAACTATGAGTCAACGGCGTAACGTAGTAGATCCAGAGATAAAATTCCCATCAAACTATTTGTATTGGTAGGTGCCTTAAAGAATAATATTTTTAAAAAATATAAATATCCTGAATCGTTGAATCTACTCTCCGTCCTTGAATGCAATTTTAAATATTTTTCATTCTGTTTTAAAAAGTGTTATCGTCTTAATGTAAATCCCATTCGTTTAAAAAAGTCGTAATATCTCAACTGTTTATCAAACAGAGAGAGAAGAAATCGGATTTACTTGTTGTATACGTGAATTGTTTAAATGTATTAATTATCTATACTTAAACTATCAAGATATTCCATGTAAACGTGAGACGAGTCCATCATCCAAGCCGGTGTTCATACAGACATATATCTACACAGTATTGTTTCCACGTCTGCACCTGGATCGGAAGACAAAGAGCATGTGTTGTATAGGTGTTTGGTAAAGACATGCCACGTTATTCATAATCCTTCCCTCGGTTTAGACATAAACTTGGTAAAGAGATTCTCACAGAAAATTTTAATTTGAAAAATATCTTCTGCATTTTTAATTATTTCTTTTTCTATTCCCTCGCTTTAATTTATAAACGCGACAAAAATGATGAATTTATTGATCGAGATTATCATCTTAATCTGGTTTTATAATCGTACCCATTAATTATTCGACATATTTTTAAATAATGTATTCTATTAAAAAAGCAATTAACGTGCAGTATCTACTCGTCTAACCTACAGACCACGACAAATTGGAATTGAATTCCAAATGCAAGTCAGATTTGACTGTTGCAACAAGAATACTTAACTCGTCTATACAGTCCATATCGATTGCATATACTAAAATTGATATCAGAAAATAAACCTTTTGTAATGGATTTAAAGAAGAAGCGAAAAAAAAATACGGTTGGCCCTATTAGGTTTGTTATAGTTTGTCTAAACGATTTTACTTTTACAAAACTAAAAATACCCTGTTTTATCGGAATCATATGGACTATATTTCCATTCCAAAGACATCAAGTGATTCCCATCTATAATTTTGTAATTGAATGATTGTGTCTACATGTCTGTCTGCGTTATATTAGCATTATCTGAGTGTTCCTTTATCATACTACTGTACTTTCTTTTAATCATAGGATGATAATAGCTACAATAAATTATAAAATGAGGTTCCATGTATTTTATATAATATTTATATAATTTGAATTTATGAACGTATATATATATATAATGTCTATCTCCACCAGTACGTTCATACATTCAAATTTATTTAATTATGTGGTTCATTCCAAAACGAAAATACGTACTGAATCAAATAATGAATTAAATTAGCAAACTTGAATGCAAATCCAATCCAAACCCCCTTTGTGTGTGCTCCGACTTGAATTAAAGTTATGTACAAGAACGTGATATTTAAAAAGTATTAAAGATCCTTATAA
>JARLTB010000159.1:3237500-3242500 GCA_030141615.1 Unio pictorum | reverse complement strand
TTGCATGCATAAACAGTGTCCCTTTAATGTGTGAAGATTATTTGATGTTAAATCCAGAGTTTTGAGATGTTTGATGTTTGACCGACGAGACATTGGCGTATTTCGTCATGTCGTTTTTATCTGTCACTCAAAACATGTACCACGTGCGAATTACTTATTCCATTCCTGAAAGTATGCCACCCATCCACCATTGTTTAGATCGCCGTCTGCATCTTTTATAAATGTGTACTGTGTTTTATACTAGACGTGAGTATAAAACCTTGCCCTGGTCCTCGTAATGTCACACTGTTTTCATGAGTATTAATGAATTCGTCAAGGAGTTCATGTAGAAACATCAGCAGTTCTACAAGCCCTGGGACACCATATTTGAGTGGAAAGAAGTTCGCAGTTATTGTGCTATATTCATTCCTATGTTGGACCATGCGTGTTGTAGTGCTGGAATTTCACATGAATGGTTTAGGAAATGAATTATATTACCTTCCATGACTTTGGAATATCAAAGCCAGATATATGATATTAGTCCATAAAATTAGTGATTTCAACCATCTGGTGGAGTTTTATTACCAGAAAAGCGGAGATGCAGAATAGTGATGGAATCAATGTGCCCAGTCGAAGAATCACATTTCTCTTGTCAGACTTTTGTTGAACATTAAGTCAGAACTAGTGTTACTATTTATTATTGAAAGTTCTTGGTTATGTAGAACTTGTTGTTTTACTTAGTGTGCAAAATAGTATGTATTTTATAGGGACTATTTTTTACCGTACCATCATAAGTACGCTGTACTCTAGCTAGATTCACATCGAAATTCACTTGTCCGTTTCGTTCAGTTCTATGTAATCATAGGTAAAAATATATACAAATACGATTAAAAATAACAACGCACGCCACGGAATTTGAGAGGACAACTTAAGTCTGCCAAAATGTTCAGAAGGATTTTCACATGCAGTTTGAACAGTTGACTTGGTTACCGCCATGGCTAGCCCCAAGAAGGACAAATATTGATTGCATAAGGTCATGTGATGTGAAAAGGTGTCTATAAATATGAGTGCAGACAGTACACTGGCAGATTGATGTCAAAGCGAAAAAGTATGAACCTCAATGTAGAAAAGATATTAGGCCATGTATTCTAAAACCATTTTATTTTTTTTTAAAATAACCGTTATTAATTTTGGCACATTAAAAATCCCAAAACTGAATCAAATTATTGTGATAGATTTTAAGTAGATTTATTACATGAATGCTATTGAATTTATATGCAGCATTGTATTAGAACATTGTCTTTTGACAATTAGACACACATGACTGCTCTATATTATCAGATATTTTGAAGTCCTGAAATCTCGTCTTTTTGTATATAACACTCGGAATTAAATACTAATTGTATGTATGTATGTATGTATGTATGTATGTATGTATGTATGTATGTATGTATGTATGTATGTATGTATGTATGTATGTATGTATGTATGTATGTATGTATGTATGTATGTATGTATATGTATGCATGCATATCTATATATCTATATCTATCTATCTATCTATCTATCTATCTATCTATCTATCTATCTATCTATCTATCTATCTATCTATCTATCTATCTATCTATCTATCAGTGCTATCTATCAGTGTGTGTGCATGTGTGTGTGTGTGTGTGAGAGAGAGAGAGAGAGAGAGAGAGAGAGAGAGAGAGAACAAAATAAGACGATAAAACTACAAATAAATATGTTAAATAATTTCGAATAAATATTGGATTTTATGTATCAATTTTCTAACTTTGAAATGCACAAATATCTCACTTTTCGAAAAAGTAACCAATATAATCAGCTGTATACCTTTTGGAATAATTACTATCTGCTTAGGTTTGAAGTAATTACCACCTGTTTAGGTTTGAAGTTATTACCAGCTGTACACTTTTAGGTATTATTACCAGTTATATAGGTTTTCGGAATATATTACTATCGGCATATGTTTGAAGTAATTAGCAGCTGTATCGATTTTCAAGTTATTACCAGCAACGCATGTTTTTAAGTTATTACTAGCAGTATAGTTTGGAAACATGAATGGACAACTTGCTTAATAAAATAAAGTCTACAAATTCAGTTTAGTAACATAAAGTTCATAGTGTGGGGTTACAATGTAGGTATTAAAAAAAAAGAAAGGATATTTTCTTAAACCATTTTCAAATCAAATTTAAACGATGGGTAAAGTAACTGAATGTTTACTTGAAATACAGAAGTTAAGAAATGGCAAAACAACGGCGACGACGTCAAGAATTGCAAAACAACAACATCACCAATAATAATAATAATAATAATAATAATAATAATAATAATAAGAATAAGAAGAAGAAGAAGAAGAAGAAGAAGAAGAACAACAACAACAACAAGAAGAAGAAGAACAAGAACAAGAACTAGAACAAGAACAAGAATAATAACAAAAACAACAATAATAATAACAATAACAATAACACCAACATAAATTTTCCCTTTATGTTCATGGTAGAATTACCACCATTTTGTTTATTCAGCGAAGAACTTGACTCCGTGAAATGAGGTTGCAGATTAATATTATCACAACAGTCATAAAGAAATGGATAATAGAAAATCAGATGAACCTACATTATTGTGTTACGTATATTTGATTTAAGTCATAAAGAAGAAGAAGAAGAAGAAGAAGAAGAAGAAGAAGAAGAAGAAGAAGAAGAAGAAGAAGAAGAAGAAAACAGGAACAAGAAAAGTTACTGTAGTTTACTAAGGTTAATACACAACTTAGGTAATGTATTTAGAATCCGGTATAACAATATTAATAATCTACTAATAGTATTACAACTACTGATATTACTACCATTTGTAATAATAATAATAATTAAAAATGATGATGATGATGATGATGATGATGATGATGATGATGATACTACCACTACTACTACTATTACTACTACTACTACTACTACTACTACTACTACTACTACTACTAATAATAATAATAATAATAATAATAATAATAATAATAATAATAATAATAATAATAATAATGATAATAATAATAATAAAAGTTTGTAGTAGTTAAAAAAAAATTAGCATTCACATGCAAATATACTTTCAGAATGCGGTATATATTGTATTGCTGGCTTATATGTCTTGTACATGTATAATATTAGAACGATAATAAAAAAGTAATACAAAATTACATAGTAATATTGACATCAATGAGACCGGGGCAAGTTTTATTTGTATCTATTCCAAAAGTAAATTGACAAGCCACATGAGGATACATTTAACATGCATATATAACAATATAAAACTGTCAACAGTTTGCATGTTTTCCTTAAAGGTTTCTGCCCCGGTTATCCCTAAATGTCTCTTTTTCATATTTTTTTTCAATTAGCTCTTTTAGTACATGTCTCTTAAAAAACAGTGCGTTGGACTGTCCCGGCCTTCAAGAAAGAGGGAGCGATGGTTTAACAGAATTTTTTAAAATTAATAAACTCTTTAGCTTTAAATTTGTACATATCAGACAATGAATATATTTATAGAACATTTCTGGCAATTTCTTGAACTGAGAAAGGACTCGGCAGTTTCCTTTGAGATATGATAATACTGTACAGAAGAACTAATGTAAAATGACTAGATTTTAATCCTTTTACACAGGGTGCATATTTAGTGAAATTCTTTATTGCTAACATTATCACTAACTAAATAATACGTTGTTTCTATCTGAATATAACATTGTCACAAACTAAATAATACATTGGTGCTAACCGTATATAACATTGTTACTAACTAAATAATACATTGTTGTTATCTGAATATAACATTGTCACTAACTTAATAATGCATTGTTTCTATCTGAATATAACATTGTCACTGACTAAATAATACATTGTTGCTATCTGAATATAACATGTCACTAACTAAATAATACAGTGATGTGATATGAATATAACATTGATACTAACTAAATAATGCACTGTTACTAACCGTATATAACATATTCACTAACTAAATAATACATTACTGCAATCTGAATATAACAGTTTCACCAACTAAATAATACATTGTTTTGATCTCAATATAAATTGTCAATAACTAAATAATGCATTGTTGCTATCTGAATATAACATTGTCACTAACTAAATAATACATTGTTGTTATCTGAATATAACATTGTCACTAACTAAATAATGCATTGTTGTTATCTGAATATAACATTGTCAATAACTATATAATGCATTGTTGCTATCTGAGTATAACATTGTCACTAACTAAATAATGCATTGTTGCTATCTAAATAGAACATTGTCACTAACTGAATAATACATTGTTGCTGTCTGAATATAACATGTCATTAACTAAATAAGACATTGTTGCTATCTGAATATAACATTGTCACTAACTAAATAAGACATTGTTGCTATCTGAATGTAACATGTTAATAACTAAATAATACATTGTTGCTATCTGAATATAACATTGTCACTAACTAAATAATACATTACTGCAATCTGAATATAACAGTTTCACCAACTAAATAATACATTGTTTTTATCTGAATATAACATTGTCACTAACTAAATAATACATTGTTGTTATCTGAATATAATATTATCACTAACTAAATAATACATTGTCACTATCTGAATATAACATTATCACTAACTAAATAATACATTGTTGCTATCTGATTATAACGTTGTCAATAACTAAATAATACATTGTTGCTATCTGACTATAACGTTGTAAATAACTAAATAATACATTATTGCTATCTGATTATAACATTGTCACTAACTAAATAATACATTGGTGCTAACCGTATATAACGTTGTCAATAACTAAATAGTGCATTGTTGCTATCTGAATGTAACATTGTCACTAATTAAATAATACATTGGTGCTAACCGTATATAACGTTGTCAATAACTAAATAGTGCATTGTTGCTATCTGAATGTAACATTGTCACTAATTAAATAATACATTGTTGCTATCTGACTATAAC